>DWLO01000798.1:0-17686 GCA_018245335.1 Dalla quadristriga | reverse complement strand
TTTCTCACCATCGCAAGGGTTGACTGGTAGATAATGCCATAAGGCATTAAGTCCGCCCATTGTACAAATGCAATAAAGCGTAAATAAATAAAAAAAACAGTTTCACAAAGGTGTATTAGCTTTTGCACGTTAATTCATATATCTACAGATACATTATGGTCATGGAAGCACTGTAGCACTGTAGTCTGTAGGAACTAAGATACTCACTAACGTTTTTTAATAAGTAAGGCGGTAAATGCTTGCGAACAACCACTAATTAATTCTATAATACTCCCGTGCATGATACGCATGTGCGCGGAGCACCACGTAATTTCTTTGACCCAATCAATCACCCAGTTGACCCTTTGGAACCCTTAACTCTGACTCATTTTCGTGATAGGCAGCATAAAACTTTAGAGGCCAGAATTGTTCAACCGTAAAGAATATTACTTGCCTAGACTTTCTAATTTATTTCTTATCTTTCTATCTATCTGTCTTCTCTCCGTTCACCAGCCTTTAGACTTCCCTATATTGATGCCACTTCGACCGGTCCTGTGTCCTCTGATATGTATTTATGGATGGGAGGATTGAGGGAAAGTAACAGAATGCATTTCGACAATTTTTACAATGGTTGTTGTTGTTTGTTTGTCTGTCTGTTTGTATACACATCACGCGAAAAGTATTTAACGGACACCTAAGTATATCTGAAAGACTTCTGTCACTAATACTTATTAAAAAGAAGTGGTACCTATTTAACTAACAAATCATTTGGACGTAAAGTACTCCCTAACTTTTTTCACTTATGAACACTACTTAAGATGCCATTAATCAACGAAAAAGATACTATAGCAACACCGAATGAAAGACATCCAGATGAATAAGTAAAAGCGTCACTTTAATAATCTGAAAATATGTACCCAAATACGTCAATTGTCAATGTCAATGTTACGTCGTGTTACGTCTCTAAATAGTTTAAGAAAACTGAAGGAACTTATAGAATTATTTCTTAATATCAATATCGGAAATATTTCGAGACGAGAGGGTTCAATCGCCTACAACCCCGGGCAGAGGCCCGGGTACAGCTCTGTTATTAGCTCCTGTGTAATACAGTCCACTAACGGACATGCACGCACAGGGTTCGTACCTTCGAGTTCCGTACCGTTTGCTAAATAAAATAGTACGTGATAGATAAATGTTCTGATATCGTTAGAAATTCACATTGAATACTAATATTATAAATGTGAAAGAGTGTTTGTTGGTTTGTGCTACTGTCACGCTGCAACAAAGCAACTGTTCGACGTAATTATTTGCATAGAGTTGTACGAGTATGGGCCGGAGTAAAGTATTACGTAAGACACATTATTGTTCTACATAGAACTCAATGATTACTAAGTTTCAGATATTCCAAATATGGGTATGGCACCCTCCATATAGGTTACGAAAATTAAGCTTATGACACGGACACAGCTTATAAAGTTATGAGGGAGGTAGGATCATGTCTTCTGCCTTCGACTACACCCGTGTGCGTAGAAATTGATAGTGCCGAGAGCTAATATCTACACGCCAAATTTTATTACGCTCGGTTCAGCAGTTTCGCGGACCTTTTAGTTAAGACAATCGTTTTAAAATTGATTATTACGATCTTAAGTTAGAGTTACTTTCTTGTAAGAGACTTTTCAATTCGTGTATATAATAATAAACATTATTGCGGAATAGATAGAAGAAAATGACGACAGAAGAGGTTTCCTTTTTAAACTACGAAACCCAAAAATCGGTATGAAGCCAGTAAGGATACTACACTACAAAAACTTCTACTTATAACAAAATCGCGGATTCTAAGTGGATTATAACTTTTGTCGTGAGTTATTGCTTTTGAAAGTGCTAGACTAGCGCAAAAATATATACGTATTTATGGCACATACACTCTATATCTCTGCTAATTCTAGATAGTTTTATGTTGTAATACTTCAAGTACGTGTTCCATTAAAATTTTAAACGAATTCAAGAAGGGAAATGCTTTACGCGCCAAGCAGGAGAATCAAGCATTCGGGTTAGTAGTTTATATTTGACAAGAACATCCTATTTGGCCGGAACATTGTTGGCAAGAGCGGATACTTTGCAACACAATTTTTATTACGTTTTAAAGGGATTAAAATTCTCGATGGGGTTGGCTAGGATCGATACACGTATTTTAATTATGGGGTGCCCGCTAATTTGCCTCCAGGGAAAAGGGAAGGTTTCATTGAAACGTCAGGCCAATTGATGGGCTCGCCGTGTCGTGGGCAATGGACGAAGGGGTCGCACGAGCTAGCGGCTCACGTCAGTCGAACGTCCGGAGTCAGTGTAGCCACACGCCCGCGTTTGGCGGACACGTCCCGCCACGCGGACCACACGTGACGCCTCTGACACCTGTCGCTTGCGCACTCGCCCATTAACAAAGTTACAGTTTGATTCCCAGTTTGAATTAAATGGAACGTGACGGTTGGGATGAGGTCAAAATTTGAACATTGGAATCCGACTAACGTTGCTATAGTTTATGTAGTGTTTACGTTTTTTTTTTTCAAAGTTAGTATCTCAGTGACCTTTGACTTCGTGCGTCAGTTATTTAAGCTAGTTGCGCTCGTTGTTTCGCGTTGTAATGATAGTTTATCTGTGAACTTTTGAATCTTAATCATGTTTAAATAGCAGTTAGTAAATACGTGTTGGACATTGAAACATTTACTTATTTAAGATTTTAGAAAAAGTGAGGATTGGCTAAAAGTGATAGTGACTTATAAAGATACTTTAGTTCGGTAATTACAGTGTAAATAATCGAATTGTTTCAAATATGCTGGCGTTGGTGGTATTTATCGCGTTCCTGGTATGCCCGGGGCCCTCCAGCACCAACTCGGATAACATAGGTGGGTGGATCTATAAGATTACTAGCTCTTTTCCGCGACTTCGTCCGCGGTAAAGGAGAACAGCAGCTTTCCAAGGAACCCTGGGCCTGGGATAAATATATATGAGGTATTGCATTTTATATTGAAGATACCATTATCTAGTAAATATTTAAAAAAAATAACATGTGACAGCATTGAAACAGTCCTTTCTCCCATAGTCCTTCTAAAGTTATTTTTATGTGAATAAGATAGCAAACGAGCATGCAGCTCCACCCATTTGCTGCCACCCATGACATCTGTTTTGAACCTCAAATAGGACTGTAAAAGGAAGTGGGGATGTTAGTCAAGTTAGTATGAGATGTTAATAGGAATGTTAGTGGGTCAGTATTCGTTAGTATAAGGACTATGGGAAAAATAACTTTTAGTGACTGTTAGTCGGTGTTAGTGATAGTCCGATTAGCAGTAGTTAGTAATGGTCCGTTCGAACCTAGCCACAGATGCGTTGCTGCCCTTGAGGACTATGTTGTTCGCCTCTTATATTTTAGACGTGTAACCGGCATCCACACCTTTCCGATCGAAACACAATTGTTGAAAAACAATAATTTCACTTATACAAGAGGCGACCACTTCACTTTGCAAAAATAGCAACGCATCTGTGACCAGCTTCATATAAGACAAATACTAACGATAACTAGCTGCTACTACTAGCATATAACATACATACTGGGACTACTACTGGAACATGCACGCCGAGGGTAGTGTACATATCCATTGTGTATGTCTGTAAACTGGTTGACAGCTGTGGCATCACTAAACGGAGCCTGCGGAAGACCAGCGCTGGTTGTTTTCAGACATCCAGCATAATACTGAGCAGGATCCGTTTCCATTACGATCAACCAATTACGATTTAAAATAAATAAATAAATAAACGCTTACACACTCACACCCCCGCACTAGGATTCCCTGTGTTGCGGGTGGCGGTCACGTAAAGAACACAATTTTACACACCCAAGACCCGAGTACAATCATTTATCTACCAAATAAATGTTTGCCCCGACCGGGAATCGATCCCGGGACCCACAGTTCGTCAGACAGGGTCACTAACCAACGCTTCAATCTAATGTCGTCGTCGGAAATGGTGTCTATTTCTTTTTCAGTCTGGTATTGATATTTGAAAATTGCAAGTGTTCTCATTATGTTTCTAAATACTTTTATACAGAGTTGTATATATACCTGCATACATACATACTTACATACATAAATAAATGCATACATACATTAATAGATTCATTACACTTTATGTATAGGAGTGATGAGGTGACTCTTTAGAGTCTACTATTTATAGTAGATACGAAGAAGCTTCTTAGAGATATTTTTGCTGGTGGCTTTTCTCATCTCTTAGGGCAAGGCGTTCCAGAGCAGTTTAGCCTGAATATTGAAGATAAAAGAAACCGCTTTTATTGCTATTTTTTTATTTACAAAAAATAAACACTTATGTGGGTTGGATAGGTGGTGAAAATTTGTATGTAAAAACGACTGTTACTCAAAGTCTAGTTTTTATATATTTCCAATTTAATTAACGACCACGCACCGAACTAATCAGCAACGAAGCCAATAACTGCATTAACCGATAAATTAAGTTAATGTTACCGGTTACTGTTACCGATGTTATTCCATACAGCTTTCATGATATTTCATGAATGCTACCGCTTGTTCGAAAGGATGGGTATAATATTCTACGTAATAATTGTATTAGTATTTCATTCTGGGAATTATAAATTACGTTATAGCGGCCCAATTGTGTAGTTAACTCAATTCCATTTGAATTTATTAGACAATCAACCCTATTCCTTTTAAATTATGGGTGGTTTTAAAATTTATCTTACTCTTTTTAATTGGATACTTTTCATTAACGTTAAATGCAAAATAATGATCACTAAGAGTGCTTATTATTCCTATTAATTTATTTAGACATGGGTACAATTAGGTAAAATAACGCCCTTGGACAAGGTAGACTGACGACCTGAAGAAAACAGTGGGCACCTCTGGATTCAGAGGGCATAGGACCGATCAGAGTGACGTCGATTAGGGGAGGCCTATGTCCAGCAGTAGACCTCTAAACGCTGTTGGATGGATGGAGGTAAAATACCTACACGTTTATTTTATATACCTACACATTTGTATTGTATTTTATTTTATAATTTTTATGCTTGTCAATTTATTCACTGCAAGGTCTAAAATTCATCCTTATATAATATGACGTAAGCTAGTATGTTAAAAGTAAGTAGTATGAAATCATATTTTAGTCACACATTTCAAAACTCATAATCTCTTACACACGTCCGAAACCGGTGTTACATTCATCAAATTCAATACAAAATAGCGTTTAAATTTGTTTTTGGTGCAAACACATTCCACTGCTTTCAAACCGTTCTTTTCGCGCTTTCATTAAACGGTTAAACCTGCCACTCCAAATGTATTCCATTCATTGAAACCTGCAATTTAAGCTTTAAGGCACAAACGTAAAACGCCGAGCGTGTTTAGAATGTGTTTCTGCAGTTGCATATAATATTAAACGGCACAGGTGTTTAAACTAGGGAAGTAAGTCTTTTCAACCGGAACCGAAACACTGGGATATCCGAATTTTTTGTTTCGGATATCCTGTGGTAGTGTAAAGAAAATAAAAAAAAAACAGAATGTATAACATATTGGAGTGTTGAATGAAGGCAGCTTCGGGACTGATCTTTCATTATGAAACCTAACACTCATCCTCACATGGCGACCCGGCCTAGTTTCGATTCTAGTACTTTCTGATCTTCACAAGATTGTGAACATTCACAATGCGATCATTTTGATTGTATCCTAAATGTCATATACATTAATATTTTAACAAAAAGGAATAACAGAATATTGTCAAAGGAGTATTATATATTGAACAATATTCCGAATAAGAAATGTTTACCTCAAGGAAAAATAGAACATGGTCGAGGAAGAACTATTAATAACATTAATTATCATAGAATTGTATTTGAAATTATTGCACACCACTGCAAAACTACACAAAACTGCAAATATGGCAATAACTGTAAAGGCAGAAATACGATCGTCGTGGTGGATCGCTTCTAATAACTACAAAAAACTTAACGAGAAACCAATATAAAATATGTTTTATTTTCTTTTCATCTTATTGCGTGTATAAACCAAATCACCCGAAACTATCAGATGTCGGAAATCATTTTGATATCCGTAGCTACCGGACTTGTGTCCCTATCCAGATCCGAGATCTCATATCCATAACAGCCCTGGTTTAAACTTATGTACTAGTATGACGTGCACTAAAGTTTTTATGTTACAAAGGCTCGGGTATGCTTGTGAAAATAATATTGTTTAAATATTGTATCTTTTCAGTTTTGGTCTGGATGACACAAATTCACTAACGCAACGAGTAAACTGAAAAGATACAGATATTTAAACAATATTATTTTCACAAGCATACCTCGAGCCTTTGTAACATAAAATCTTCACTAACTCGTTGCGTTAGTTAATTTGTGACTACCTTTTTTATTATGTGAAATAAGAATAGCTAATGCGTTTGCAGTTGGTACCATCAACCACGGCCGCTCATGGACATCTATGTCAAACCTCGAGTAGAACTGTGCGAGGGACTGTTAGATAGTCACTATTAGGTGTTAATGGGAATATTAGACGGTTAGTACTCATAAGTAATAGGGTGGGAAGTGGGTTATAACTGTCAGTGTTAGTTATTCCTGTTAGTAAATATTATTGATCTCTGTTATTAATCGTTAGTATTTGTCCTCATTTTAAGTGGGTAGTCGGCTATACTCACGTTGATTTATCGGAATCGCCCGACTAGTTTTGGTCCAATACGTGGACCTTCCCCAGGAGGTACCGAGCGGCCCCAACGCCCGTCGTGTACTGCGTTTGCTCGCACGCTGCGCGCGGCTTCATACGGCCGAACGCTCTGTGACGTCATCGGCAGACGCATTCGAGTCGTTTGATTCATCCTCTCCCAGGGGTGTGTAAGGCTGGGTGCACATTACGCTAATCATGCTGTGTTCCATAGTGACCTATATGCCCACATGTCCAACGCAGCATTAACATTCACGAATCCCTAAGTAGTAAAAAAGGATTTTTCCTATTCAAAGTTGGTCACAGATGCGTTGCTATCCCTGAAGACTGAGGTGGTTCTCTTGTATAAGTGTAACCGGTATCCACAATATTCCGACCAGACCAAATTTTTTCAAAAACAATTATTCCATGGTAGAAATGGGTGTGGTGGTGGTACTGCCCCGTGAGCACCGTAAACAGGTTCTACCACCTGGCAATTCATAATTTTGTTTACTTTGACCTGTATCGTTTCAGTCTTGTTTCGGACGATAGAGGTCGCGTCAGTGAACCTTGGTCTAGCTAGATCATTTACGAATAAAACATTTTCTAAACTCAGTAACAACTTTAACTTACAGGACAAAGTTTTAATTCTGCGACGGAGGCAAGAGTAGGGTGAAGTGATTACCCTATTTACTTTAATTTAATTTATTTTGTACATGTTTATTTCTTTATATGTCTAGCTAATTCATTAGATGTCTACTGCAGGGCACGGGCGTAGACCGCGACTCCAGGCCTCCTCACAATTGAGGCCTGGAGCATACTCCACTCCACTCCCGTGTGGATTGGTGGGAGGGGTTAGTGGTCAATCCGACTGTCGGTATTCTTAGACCGCCCAAGGCCTCCGATTAGGTTTGAGAGGACTATCGCGTTTTGCATCTCTCTCGCTCGCACATTCTAACATTTTCAATTATTGTAAAAGTCTAGGTATACTTCTGAAAAATGTGATTAATTATCATTTCTGACAACACAATTACGGACATTTTAGACATATTTTTTTTTATATACATAACTTTTGACAGAGTTACTTGTCGACAAAAATGACGAATTGTAATATACCCTTTTATATTATATATCAAAAACTTATTACACGAAAATTTAAAAATGTTTTAAAAGTCCGTAATTTTATTGTCAACAATGATAATTAATCGGAATTTTCAAAAGGCTACCTAATCAATACAATAATTAAAAATATTAGAATGTGAGAGCGAGAGGGATGCCAAAGGCCTATCAACGAAAACAACCGGAACGAATATTTGATTAAGTAACGTTACGTCGCGTGAGGTTATCGACTTATCTTTTTTTATTGCTAACTCCATAGAATAAAATCCCATCATAAACGCACAACCTTAGGGGAGCACTGACCCTCAAGCCATCTATCTCTTTCCAATACTAAAAATAATAGAAAGTCAAAGTCAGAATTGAGAAATATCAAACAAATTACTTAATTTAAATTCACACATTTTGCATCTCTCCACACAATTAAATTTTTTTAAGAATTGTAAAATTCTAGGTACGCTTTCGAAAAACGTGACTTATTATTTATTTAATTATTTTTTTACGCTTTATTGCATTTCTACAATGGGCGGACTTAATGACTAGTGGCAATCTCTACCAGTCAACCCTAGGCGATGATAAGAAGACGCGGTAGGCGTTAAAAAAAAACAAAATTTAATACACCTAGTTTTGTCGGAGAAAATGGCGAGACAAATTACTTATTGTATAAATAATTTTTGTTTTAATTTATTTTGTTATTTCCGAAGTATAAAGTCAAAAATGGTTAAAGTCAGTGAGTTGCTCAATACTTCGCGCTTGCTATCCAACCAATAGAATGTATGAAATGTATATATTTTTCACAGTTAAGGTAAACAATGCATGCCATTATTTTAAAGAAATCATGACCATTTTTTCTTTTTGCTTTTTATTAACATTCTTTTTTTAGTTTATCAAGAAATACATACTTCAATACATTACTTTCACTGCTATTAAAATAATATATCTAAGATAACTACTGATTTATTTACTCGTGAAAAGTTTTAGTTTTAATACACATTTCTTTTTTCCTTGTGCACTGGACCTAAAAGAACGGTTCAACCCTTGTAATCTCTTGAAATTCAAATTTAAAAGTAATAAGACGTTTTTATGACGTTTAAGAACAAGCGTCTGTTGACACTTGTAAAATGGAAAAGGGATGACTGCTCTAAGCCGCTACGCCGGAGCTACGAGAGCTACGGAAAAGAATCGCGCTACGACCTAGCTTTATAAGAAATAAAACCTATTGTAGGCTGCGACAGGGTCAGAAATCTTATGCCCGGTTTCACCATCTACCCTTAATTTTAGGGGACTCTTTTTTAAGTGACTTTTTAATATAACCAATATTAAAAAGTCGTTGGTTATTGTAAATGCTTACAACTAAAACAGGCTTATTAAATAATTTATTAACCAGGTGCAGATACTGGCCCCAAAATGGTCTCTGCTCGGCATTAAGCGCCAGTAGCGCTAGTTTTCTGTGGAGCTTGCATAGTGGTTAAAAAAAGTCTCTTAAAAGGAGTCTCTTAAATTTCTGAACTCCCTAAAGTTAGAGGTGGTCAGTGAAGTAAGGAAGGTAAGCCTGTCCTTTTCCTGGGTTCAATCTATTTCCATACCAAATTTCATTAAAATCCGATCACCAGTTTTCGCGCGTTTCAGTTACAAACAAACATTCATCCATCAATCGATCCATCTTCACAAACTTTCTTATTTATAATATTACTAACTGTTACCCGCGACATCGTCCGCGTTAAATTTATGATTCACGCAATCGTTGTTCGATATCAAAAGTATCCTATGACCATCTTCGTGTCTCAAACTACTCGGTACCAAATTCTATGAAGATCGATTGTATGTTGTAGCTGTGAAGGGGCATCTAATAAATAAACACACCTTCACATTTACCGTATAAGTAAGACAGTAGGAAATAGGGTAGAATACTTCGGGAAGGTAGAATCACTTGTTTCTTCATACGTCTTAGTCACCCCGTTATCTAACCGGGTTACTGAAGCTATATACGCGACAAATCTCGAACCCTCCTTCATTTTAAGCAACATATTATAAGAGGGAGTCATTGTTCCAAACTCGATTCAGTCACGGCATAAAAGGGGCTAAATTCGCGGTTGTCACGTTTTTAATTAATATATGACAGGGCGAGGCAACGCACGCACCGTCTCTTTGTAACGCTGTATGAAATTCGACAAATGCCATTATGTTACTATATTACTGGCTGTTTACACGCATTAAAAGGAGCATGAATACGGTAGTTGTTCAGATGAAAATATAATTCATAATAATAAGTAATTAATTGCAGTCATGCGTACAATCTAGGTCTTACAGTTTGGGCTAGTGTTATTTAGATTCAAGTTTAATAGTTAAATTTATTATTACTAAGGGCATGTTAAATTTAGGGTCAAAACTATTTTCTCATTGATATTTTCGTTAATATTATTGATATATCAAAGTGTGGATGTGGAGTAAGTGTGAGAGAAA
The DNA here is from genome assembly GCA_018245335.1 of Dalla quadristriga. NCBI lineage: Eukaryota > Metazoa > Arthropoda > Insecta > Lepidoptera > Hesperiidae > Dalla > Dalla quadristriga. Next base: position 7,400 of record DWLO01000798.1, on the reverse strand, counting down.
GTAAGAGAGAGAAAGCGAGTGTTATTAAACTATTATTATATGGATGTATGTTTACATTAACTTAAAAAAAACCCTACCATTCGCGCGTGATCTGAAAACTTATAACCGAGGTCCCAAGTTTCGTTTAGTTCACAAAGCATGGTCTTGTTAGCACGTGATACCATAACATAGCGAAATTCATATTGAGTACGTCTCACTGTTAAATGTGCCCGATTCGAGAATACTAATTGTGTGGGTGTATGATTCGACGTTCATTCGTTTGTTTGAAGAACGTTAATTATGGCAATTGGCGCGCTAGTTCTATTCTGTCTTTTCTCTTATTATATAATTGCTGTTCGCTATGAACGAAAGAAGGTTCGTTTTGGGGAGCGCGGGAAGTTTTAGAAGGGCGTGGTCATGTTTGTTTTGATTGTCTTGCGTTTGATAGTTTTTAGTTGTAGTAGTGCGGTGGAATTGGTGCATTGTTGTGGTCTTTCTTTTAATTATTGCGAATAGGTTGGTTCGTTTTTTTCACACAGAAACCGTAAATTTTTCCGGGATAAAAAGTGTATGTCACTATGCTTCATATATACCAATAAATCGACAAACCGACATACCGACAAACCGACAACTCAACTAAAACCCCTTTTTATTTTAATATTAGAAAGGATTATCACCATAGACTCACCGGGTCACTGCCGAAGTTATAGTCAAGTTTGGGTTGGCAGACTTTACACGCCTGTGAGAACATTATGAAACTCTCATATTTGTGGGGCGAGTGAAAATCGTAACTGATGGACATAATCAAGTTGGAGTTCCATCAAGTCCCAGTTGTCATCGTAGGATAACAGTCGTTAAACCTTGTCGGAAGCCTTCGGGTGACCTAACAACTTCCGCAGCTCGGTTTGGCCACTAGCTCCTCCACTAATCTGCGCTGGAGTAGCATAGTTTTGAAGACTCCCTCCAGACTCCAGTGGCCCTATAATGCCATGAAACTCTCAAGCGTCCAGGTTTCCTTTTTCTTGTAGGTACAATATGGAATATCTACTAGGACTAAAATGTACAAAGTTAGATAGTGTGTATTCATTAATATGGGTGCGACATACGAGTACAAAACGAAGATAAATTGCCCCTTAGCTTACCTTTGGGGTTGTTTACTTTTGTAAGTAAATAGAAAATTCATAAAAATTCACGCATAGTAATTTAAATACAGGATAATAATTACTCGTTTAATATTTTACTACACATATTTGCTACTTTCATTACATGAACTAATTCAATTTCAATACAACACAAATATTATATAGCTAACAGAAATGCGAAGAAAAATAAAATTCAGATTATATGTATGGTGAAACACAAAGAGAACACTATAAGTGGCAGCGAAAAGGCGGTTTTAACGCTAAGTAGCGACTTCTTCCTTTGGATAGACAACATAGTAGAATAGACAGTAGGAGCGATGGTAAGGGTGTAAAGATAACTTAGTAGTACAATGCATTTTATGTTTAAGTCATTGATATTATAAGATACAAGAAATAGATATGTTACTAGCGTGCGATAATGTCGTAAACTTAACTTGTAACAGATATATATATATATACAGAGATAGCCTCTTCGGTAGTATCGTAATGTCGTAAAGTTTACAAAACAAACTCTAGCGCCCGTATACATTACATTGTCAATGCACAAATGCACAAATGCACTTTTGTGCCTCGGAAGACACGATAAACTGTTCTCTGACGTTTTCGTCAGATATCAGTCATTAAATCTTGTTGAAATTAACTTCAATTAAAGAACTAAGAATTTTTGACAGTCAGGTGGACCACCACCCCCTTTAACAATCCGCATTGGGGCAGCGTGGTGAAGTGCGATTCACGGCTTATCAGTTGAAAGGATATACCCGTGCCCTGCAGTACATTTAATAAAAACATACACACATACATGTATAAATATATGAGTGGAATAGGCATGAACTACGTGTAACATTTGTGTTGATAATGTTAGCCAGATAATTAATACAAGAGCGGAAGCCAACCAATATCCTTACCTACGTGGTGTTGTTTCTACTCGCTTGTTCTACTCCTTATTGATAAAATGTATGCGATAAAATCCTTGCAAAATAAGCAGAGAGTTTCTAGGAAAACATAATTGCTTACGATAAAAGTTTTTAGAAGTAATTTAGACTCACCCTTAAGTCAAGTTAAATAGTCAAGCTGTGTAATTTTTTGTAAATAAATATTTAGATCGGAAATTATGGTGTTAATAGTTCCTGTTATGCTATCGACTGTATCTACAAGATGTGACCCTTGAGGGAGCAACGCACCTGTGGCCGGTTCAAACAGGACTATTACTAACCACTACTAACCGGACTAGCACAAATACCGACAGGACTTATAGTCACGTTATGTAAGGCAGGGAGTCAGCGGATGGATTGAGTTGCATGCTCGTTTGCTATCTTATTTACATAAAAAAAGAAAAATCTATTCTTTATCGCATGGGGAATAGAGCAAGTACTTTATGTTTATACGTACACAGGTGTACCAATAGTTACGGTTGAGAATTTCCCCGACCCAGGTATATCGGCTAGATAAGACGAACATTTCCGAAATTTTCCTTTAATGATAATAAATACAGAAGAAAATTCCTGATTTCGGGTTCATCTCACACAGTTACCTTTGAAACGAGAGTACGAGTGAGCCGTTACGAGAATGGTCGACAGATAAGTGTGAATGGCACTTTAAAGTCTCATTACTTGAAGCTCTTTCGATTAGCTACTGCTGTTTTTTGCTCGTAAATAGCTGTGTTTGGAATTTTAAGGTACTCGTATCTGTTAGGGTACATAGTGTTTTTTAATCGGGACGGTTAAGGGAAATGGAAATCATAACAGGTACCGTAATTACAGGAACAGCAGCATTATACACAGTAGAAAAAAGGCGGTCTTATCGCTATAGAGCGATATCTTCCAGATAACCTTTCGGCGAAATATAATCATAATGGAAGATAAGGTAAGGCAGGGTTTACAAGGCTTTATTTGTATGTAATTTTGTTATGATTATAGATATTATATCTATTACGGCTTATTTACATTATCTTAGGTATCTAGTGATCCTTTCTATGACAACAATTTTGGCATATTTTAATTCTTGGTCAAGCGTGAGTGTTCACAAAAAATATTGAAAAGAAAAGAAAAAAGTTTATTGTTTACTGTTGGTTCCTAAAAGATGTTCCAGTTAATAAATAGTTCATAACAGTATAGTATTATCTATGCCCGCATATAAACCCTCAATAAAAGCGATTTGTTGGATCATTTGGTTAATGTTAATAAAATATTAATCGGTATAAATATCCAATCTTTGTCCGATATAATGTGAGCCATATAAATATTACGAACAGGTACAATATACTCGTACATACTCCTAAATTAAGCAGTATTTATGAACATTATGTCACTATCTACCTACCAGGGACCCAACAAAAGAGTTAGACATACGAAGGTCAATATTTGTGTTGGCGTAGCATAGCGATTGGCCAGTCAATACTTTTACGGGCTATCGGTAAATAACAACATTACTTTAGGCGTATAAAGCTAAGACATTGTAAATAACGCCATTGTTATATTGACAGTGTTAAATATAGTGTAAGTAATAATAATAGTTTTGTCCCAGTAGTCCTATAGAACTTTCCTATGTGGAACTAGTATGACCTATAATGTAGAAAAAAATTGTTGACATGATTTTGCACGCGTAAAGTTTGTTGTTTCATACAAAATCTTATCACAAGTTCTATCTCCTTAGGGCTGCACAAAGACCGATGGAAGGCTGGCCAAACTAAGTTTTTAAGAATCTGAATAAATTCTGTAGACTGAGTTGTAGCTTTTGGATTTTTGTTGCGATTGTATTTAAAACCCATACTTTAGAATTTTCACTTCTTGCGTGTACACACACGCACCATTTATTTTATCTGACTACATACCGAAATTAAACTAGATACCATAATTTAACGTGAAAACCATTGCGAATTTTAAATTTCAATTAAACCGGAGATGTAAAATGCGGAAAGTGATTCTTGCCACTTTCGTTTTCTTGAAGGCGATTTTATTTGGATCTCAGTGGAAAACGGCGCAAATAGAGTAAATAACAACGATATAATTTTATTTCTGAGCTTTCCTGGCTTCTAATATAAATTGTTGTCCAACGGTCGCTAGTTGTAACATGCCCTCAAATGGAAAGCGTTGAGAAATGAAAACATCCAATAAAGTTTGTTGTCTTTCAAGCTAATAGAAGGCATGCTTCCGAACCGTGCCAATTTGCCAACTCATCATTGCATTTTTTATTATCATACTTTTTATTATCACATTACATAATTCTACCCGCAATATTAGTAATCGTCTATCCGTATACTATAGGATAAAAGTAGCACCCAGCGTCATCCACGAGCGATGATTTGACAGTGTAAAAATCCTGACGCAAATCCCAAAGGATTAGATTAAAAATTAAAGTTACGATTTTTTTTTAATTGTGTACATTAAATTTTTTTAACCAACAACGGGTACAGTGAGATGTACTCAATCAATATGAATTCTGCTATGTTCTTGTATGTCGTTGCACGACCATGCTTCGTGAGCTACTAAATGAAAACCGTGATGCTGTAACAGGTTTTGAGATATCGCGGGGTAGATAGGTAACGTATCTATTTTTTGAATTAACCTACGCTTACAATGCACATAATTCCGAAAAGTCAGTCCTGAGATTTTCGGACCCTCCGAGTAGTATGTAAGGAAGCTTTTACTAGGAAAATTTTACGGTTCCTACTGAAAATGACTCAAATTATTCGCTGTACAATTTATGCGTGGATGGCACCCTAAATCCTAAGAAAATTGTTGGGATAATTTTATTGCGATTTAATAAAGATCCTTCTGATTTATCACTTGGCGCTTCAAAGATCCTTGTTTTCCAATTCTCAGGCAATTTGGGACTGCTTGAATATTTGTTCTGATGAAAGCCAATTTAAAGTTTGTGCGAGTCAATTTTGATAAACTCCTTTTAGGAAATAGGTAAAGTTGGGACATAATATAAGAGTGGCTACGGTCCGAATTGGATCTTTAGAGGTAGTTTGTAACATTATTCGGACTTAAAATTTGAATTCATCAATCGATTCCGCACAGTAACTGCTCGCTATATGGAGACATTATCCCCTGGCAGCAGTATAACGTCCTTTTTAAAGTTAACCATATTTAACGCTTATTATAATAAATAATTAATTTTTATTTATGTTGACTTAATAAATGAAATGAAATTCGATCGAAGCGACTTATAAAACTTGAAAGAAGCAACTGATATCCAGATTTGGCTCTAAAAGTTACAGCAGCGCGTTATCAACAACGCCCCCAGTCGTTAACATGTCGGCAAAGCTATGTGTGCAGCTTTATCTGCATACAATACAATACAATAAATCATTTTACGGCATAAAATACACTTAAAAAGATAGAAACAGAAATGCTATATGGTCTAAGAAAGTAAACGGAGATGTAGACCCGAAACATTAAATGTTGAACTATTGATTCATGGCTGTAATAAGTGTGACAGTGATATCGTCTCAGGCACACCGTAACTTTTTTTAAAGATTTGTGCTTAACTAACACGTAGACGGTTCGCCTGATGGTAAGTGGTCACCGTCGCCTATGGACACTGGCAACACCAAAGGAGTCGCCAATGCGTTCCTGACCCTGAAAGAGAGCTATTTTTGCGCCTCTATTGAAGAACCCCATGTTATAGTCTGACTACTCCGTGTCGCGTTGGTAAGTGACCCTGACTGACGAGCTGTGGGTCCCAGGTTCGATCCCCGGCTGGGGCAGAAATTTATTAGGCAGATAAATGTTTGCACTCGAGTCTTGGACGTTAAATTGTGTTGTCTTTTCTGTGTATGTGTCCGACACCCGCAACACAGGGAATCCTAGCACGAGGGTGTGAGTGTGTAAGCGTTTATAGTCCACTGCGATGTCCTCAGACCGTAAGTTGGTTTTATCTACCACCTATCAATTCTATCAACAAGGCCAATTCATATTATTATTATGGCACATGCGGTTATTATATCTCTATACAAAAGTATACATATTTATAGGTACACGCATGTAATGCTGGACATAATTACTTATTACTGGATTGAAGATCTGGACTGGTTGTGTAGGTCTATGAATATTTATAGACCACCTATTCATCTTTCGACCTTTCCATAAAAATATTAACGTAATAAAGTAATGAATATTACAAGGAGATACGTCTTAAGGAAAATGAAGTATGATATTTATTTATATTTAGTCAATATTTTTAGCAAATAGAGTTTCAAAAGGGGTGGTGTTACTGTCCATGTGCAATTTACTAAACCTAATGTAGGTATATATTTTATGGTTTTAAATGCATAAATTACAGTATAACTGCCCATTTTGGTTGTATGAATAATTGTAGGAGGGCTTAGGACGGGATTTGCGTTGCAGGCGCATAGCATCAAGCGCATCTAAGCGATTGCGTTCAAAATTTGATGTGCCCGATTTGATGGTTCGTCTCCATTCCGTCCTATTTTGCGCTAGCTCCCACGAGGTCACTGACATGCCACAAGCTGTTAAGTGTAAGTACCTGTAAGTACCTCCTGTGTCGGCACACTGTCGGAGTTCACTAAACTAACAATATTCTTATTTAATTTTTTTCGGCTCGTTTATTTGGCACCATGTTATAAATCATAAAGTTCACTTCACACTTTACACCTCAGTTCACTTCAGTAAAATATACAACAAAAATCTATTCGACGTACGCTAACTTTGTTTAGTTCACAAAACAAACGTGTACCTTACGAATTTTTGCAAAAGTTGCCAACGTACAGAGCGCTATTGATTGGCACGACCGACTAACGCTAATGACTACATACCTACTCGCTTTAGATGACCTATATTTGTGTACACTCCTTTAATGCGATAAAAATGAGTAACGAGGTGGGTGATTAAGCACCCCTTATATTCTGTTGGCCGTGTTTCAAAACTAGAGTTTTCCCGTGGCTCCACCTGCGTATAGTTCGTTTTTCCGGTAGACAGAGTGAAGTATAGACGGACTCATAGCCCCTATTATGGCGATTGCACTTAATACTTACTAGACTTAACCACTCGGCTATTCAAACAAAGCGTATTTTGTAACACGCCAAGGTTATAATGCAAAATACCGAAAGACATCGGCACTAACGCAGATGTCCGGATGTTTAGAAGGAATTTTAAGGAACACCCCGATAATAAATGCTACTACAATCTTGCCGAGTTCCTAAATGACAATATCTGATAGTTAAATGGATCTGATTTGCACATAAATGAGTACAAGTACTTTAAAATGTAATTAGTAACTACTAAGTGGTATACAAATAGTTGTTAGTAGATACTA
>DWLO01000797.1:0-17692 GCA_018245335.1 Dalla quadristriga | reverse complement strand
TATTTATTCCGACGCCTCCGTGGCGCGTTGGTTAGTGACCCTGACTGACGAACTGTGGGTCCCGGGTTCGATCCCCAGTCAGGGCAAACATATATTCGGCTGATAAATGTTTGTACTCGGGTCTTGGGTGCGTTTTCTGTATGTGTCCGCCACCCGCAACACAGGGAAGCCTAGTGTGGGTGACAGTGGGTGTGTAAGCGTTTATTATTATTTAATATTATTACAAGTTATAGTGGGTTAGTTGCGTTTAGTCATGGGTGCTGTTCGTGCAAACGTATTTTTCGTCAAAAATGGTCGGACCTAATGCCTTTATGAGGCATTATCTGCCAGCCACACCTTGGTGAAGTAGAGTACTTAGTAGGCGTAATGAAACAATTAATTAGAGAATAATATTTTAACTTATTGTACACCTACACCTAACATACGTACACTCCCAAGGGAACCTACCAATCCGGACAAAAACAATTACATCGCTCTAACTAAATTACAATTTCAGGTATATATTCTTAATAAGAATGCCGGGGCTAGCAGAGATTATTTTTCAAATGAATAATTTGGATTTATTTAACAAGGCAATGTTAGTCAAAGGAAAAGACACAATCAACAGTGAAGATATTGAATGTTACAAGTATTGGTTCGGCAAACAATGTAAGCGTAAGCTTTAAAAGCAATAAATAAATGAGCATTTTGAGTGTGTGTGACAAGATAGACAAATATAACGCCTCATCAACATTTATGCCTAAATTTTCTACCTGCATCGAATGGTCATTCTACTACTTCTGCCAGGGTTCCGGGTTCGACTCCCAATGAACGACAAAATGCTTCTGCCTAGATTGGAATTGGAATTAATAGAAAATAATCTTCAATTAAATCATAGCAATTAAGATGAATTTAAATATTTTACCTTTTGTTTCAGTTGCGTTTACGCCACCACTAAACTATTACAGAGCTAATTTTGTCTATACTTTGCCACAAAAATATCAAACGGAAAAGGTTCCATTATTGGTTGCTGTTGCAGATAAAGATATTTATCTTTCAACCAGTATTCTAGAAACAATGAAAACAGAATACGCGCATATTGAAACAGCCGTCATCGATAACTGCGGTCATTTTCTTCAACAAGAAGAACCTCAAAAAGTAAACGGGTTGATAAAAGACTTTCTTGTGAAAAATAAGCTCTAGCAATTGTTGACTTCACAGAAGAATATTACTACATAATTTTTTTTATATCTTTTACCTAAGATAACGCTTCAGCAGAAAAAATTATATTGTGCGATTTGAGTGCTAGTGCCACTTTTGGACTTTGTATAAGAAGAAATAGTTTATTCGTGTTCTTAGTAGTTTGGTAATTGCATGCCTTATCCAATCAAATTCTGAATTATAACTAAGATGCCATGGTGCATAGATAAATTGGCAGATGGAGATCAATGTCCAGTATGGAGAGGGTTTTTATTTTCACTGTCGGCGTCGAGCCTTAACAATGAAATTGCAATAGTACATTTTTGTTTTAATTGTAATTTAATTACCTAGGCTTGCTTTACTGTACGAATCGAGATACATAAAGTGACGTTGGGTTACGTATGTAAAAATATTAGAGGTCAAAAACAAAAGAAATACATTTTTGGAAATAAAGTACTGACTTTTTATAATAATAAATTGTTGTCTTTCATTTACTTGTTACTAAATATTTTTAACTGTACCTCATCTCAATCATCATCCCATTACCGTGCATCTGCTGGGCAGTGGGCACATATAGCAAGGCATAGGCATAGGCAAGTAAATACAAGTGTGTTTGGTCCGAAGACTAAGCATAGTGTTGACTTGAATAAATGAAATGAAATGAAAAGACCAAAAGACCACGCGAAGCGCGGAGTCGGGTTAGCTGCTTAGCAGGATTTTTACGCATCAACTCGTTGTATAAGATGTGGTTAAATTACTATTATTTCTGATCATGGTACCAAAAATCCTGCGTAACTTCGGGATTGTTTCATTGTTTAGCGTAAAAATGAGCTTTTTCAGTTGCTTCGAGTCACGCCGCTTATTCGGGGTCAGTCGAATCGAAAGGAAGACTTCTTTCCTCGCATATTGTGGCCCACCTCACGTCCTAATTGGCTGTCGCACAACTTTTGTAGTCCGACTAACAGACAATCCCGCTAAATTCAAATAAAGCACTTCGAATGGATCTGTCCTAACCACGGAAGTAAAGGTGGAAGATAGAAGCCACACAGCAAGTATAGACTTGATGTAAAAACCTTCATCGCGAGTGCATGCACACATTCTATCTCTGATTCTTCTGTCGTCGTTTGCTTACGGTAATACTGTCACAAACCGGTATTTTTGACTAATGTACAGTTGCTTTGATGTGTTTAATATTTACACACGATTAGGATATGTGCTTATTATGTGTTGAATTTATGTTGTTATATCTAGGTACATAGAATTAGAACGGAAACATATTTTCAGATTTTTTCGGATTTGATTCTTAAGAACTCTTTTTAGACCTTACCAATGAACATCCGAATAAGTCAAATAGTAATTTGAATGACCTACAATATAAGACTTTGAAACAAATTACTACCGAATTTGGTAGAACCAATATAATCAAATGACATTGAATCTTGTGACAAGCCAAAAAAAGTAAAATAAATAATAAACAATTTATCTCATTCCCACGTCATTTCATGCCATAAGATAGATCAGGACCAAATAGAGTAACAAAATTCTTATTTTATCCTTCCTTCTATTGCTTTAGTTTTCATTCTGAGAGTAGGACCAAGTGGTCATGGCAATTAAATTAGCAATTAATCAGCGATTGATTAACACTAACTCTATGGTCTTGATATATTTGAAGATCTATGGTCATAATGTATACAACCACAGACAATATAATGAACGCACAGACAAAAAAGGGATACTCAAATTGAAAAGATAGCCAAATGCGAATTTTCGTGCACACGCACAGATGAGACAAGTAAATAAAAAATTTACATACTAAAAATAGTAAATAATCAGTTAATTAATATAGTAGTGCTAGCACATTATACAACAAGTTTAGGCGATAAGTAATATATTAGAGGAAAATCGATATTACATTAAACTTTCACTATAAAATAAATCACTTTCGAAGACTTTGAAGACTATATCACCAAGGTCATGTCATAAAATATATCAGAGTCAAGTGCTATTCTGTGTACAGATCTACTGTAAAATCAAATAAACCCAGTCAGTTTTCTTTTACTAGTACGTGTCTGCTTTTACATATTGATATATTGTGTTACCTGGTATACACTTCGTATTAACTTAGCGTCATTAAAAAAAACTGTTTTAAAATCTAAACCTAATGAAAAAGCTAATGGCCGCCAAACATTAATCACGAAACAGCTGATGTGCGTCGTTTGGTTTTTTGATTAAAGTTTGTGTTATGTTCGTTTCGTTTTGTACAATTGATTAGATGATACGATTTTTGTGTTACTATCTTGTGTGGAAATCAGGGTTTGTGCCTAAGAGATATAACTGTAATATAACTGTACAATTGAACAGATTGTAGACAGATTGCTGGTTTTTTCAGATGTCACTGACTATACAACAAATAATTTTGGATGCAAAAAGGCTCGCTGGTCGTCTCAAAGATCGTGAGACTGAGGCCGATGCATTGTTAACGGAGACTCAGTCAGCATACAGGCAGATTCACACCATGAAGCAGGTACTTTCAGAGCTGCATTATCATCAGACTTCGAGTGAAAAAAACGATGTTTACGCAGCACGCATTAGTGGCCGTCCTATTATTTTTCGAGTGTTAATCTTGTTAGATAGTGAAATCAAAAGGTTTTGTGTGTTTAAATTGTGTTACAAATTATGAAATTATATTATATTGTTTTGCCAATCATCACAAGATCCTTTAAAGTCGAGCGTTACCTTTGTGAGGGGGTTATGACTGTTAGTATTATATTTACATTTCAGTACAAAGAAGAAGTGGATACACTCAATGAAGCGTCTCGCGAAAGACCGCGAGGGGAATTGATTGCTAGTATAGAAAGGGAATCTCGATTGATGCGGGACGTGCAGAGAGAGAATGGGGAGTTGAGAGCCGCTCTGGAAGACCATCGTCGTGCATTGGAGCTCATCATGTCTAAATATCGTCAGCACACAGAGAAGAGGATATGGGAGTCACGGATAGATTTCTCCACTGCAGTCCATGAAAAACAACAAGAGGTAAATATTACAGTGATACCTTCTTTGCTGTAGGATCCAGTAAGGATGCACAATAAGTGATTCTGATTTGGGCAAGAGATTTTATGAATGTTTTGTATGTATATATAGCTGTCTATAACATGTTTACTTAGGAGCTGTCAAATAGATTTAAAATATGTCAGTTGCTCACTTAATGGACCCGATTCACTGTCTACTCACTTGACCCTTGCATTACTATATTATTTAGGATTCCATGTATTTTGAGGTGACTTTAGTAAAAAGTGGGTAGCAGGAGGGCTGCAGGGCCCCCGTAAGGCTAAGCCAAAAAAAAACTACTTGTGTAACCCAAATAATAGGATATTGGTTAGGTTCAGGTTAAATAATAATAAATCAGACAGGGACATGTACAGTTTTTTTCCTAGTTTATTAAATTTAAATTAACTCTTGCGTCCACCTCCCCATCTGTGTGCCTCTTTTGACAATTCCCGGTTAGCCTATTTTATTGACACCGTAAAAAGGAGAGCGGGATTCCGTCGACCTAAACACAAGTCATCAAATGAGATTTGATTGGCCGTTTTCGTGTTTATGCACTTCTGTGGTTAAGATAAAATTTCTCAGTTTTCACAATTTTTCTAACCACTTTATTGCATCTTTGGAGACATTGCATATGTTGTAGATGTTTGTGACTTTTATTTTTATTAGAAATATTTGTCATACTATCAATTTTATATAGTGTGGGATAATAATGGACATTGTTTTGGTAAAAAATGTTAACATAACAACACTATTATAGTAATACTACTATAACAGTAATTGTAATCGACACTGGTTAGAGCGGCTGTCGATGTGTCTACAGCAGCCATTGACACTTCAGGGGCTGCTTTCTACACTGTTGCCAGCTCGCCGACAGTAGCTGCTGCCCAATGTCTGCAGTTAACTGGCATATAACTACTAAAGTCCCTTTGCTAATGGCAAGAGTCAGACTTTGTAGAAAAAAATTCAAGACTTAAGTCTTCAGAAATAGAAATACTTTCTCAATGGATCCATATAAATCTTGCCCCACTATATCTAATTTAAAGAATCACTGATCTGTCCAACTAACTGTCACTACTACTGTTAAATTGTGTAACAATAGCTTTTTAACTAGTAATAAATAATCATATGAATAAATGTTTGCAGCTAATACGTCAACAAGCAGAGAGAATCAATGAAATGACAAGTATCATGTACAAAGCTGTGACTATGGATGCAAATGGCGATTCTAGAAAGGAGGAAGAATTATACCAAAGGCTCATCACTGAGAACAAGGTACGGTCTACTGTGGATTTTGTTTGCTATAATAGGCTATTTATAATATAACTACACCAAAAACAACTCAAATATTAAGAGGCCTGTCACATTTCGCATCTATCTCGCTTGCACATTTTGATATTTTCAACGATTGTAAAACTCTATTTCGATTTTTAAAAAATGTGATTCATTAACATTATTGACAATTAAATTACGGACATTTTAGACATGCTATTCTGGTATAGGTACCTTGTTTTTTAAAAAGAAAAAAGCTAAAAGCATTGCGTAATTTTTCTCGCCAATTTTCTCGGTCAATAATTAGAAGTATTTTAAAAGGTCTAATATGTCCGTAATTTTATTAATATTACCAATGATAATGAATTATATTTTTCCTATACCTAGACTTTCACAATCTCACATTTTCAAAAATGTGAGAATGTGTGCGCCAGAGATGCAATACTAGTCAAATGTTCTCAGATTCTTGGTCCATACCAAATCATGTTTTCAATATATTATAATCAATCTGGTAATTCTTAATTTTTTTTAACTTAATACTTTATAAAAATCCTTTGATTGATTGAAAGATTTTACTTGTACCTTTAAATACCTAGGAATTATTTTTTCATTCCCAGGAACATTATGTTGTCAAACCCATTGATACTCTTTGGAAATTATTACTATTTAACTTATTTTGCGTATGAGACAAGTTTCCTAAATTTTATGAATTAATGTAATGATCTGATATTATTTTGCCAAATTGTTATTTCCCAGGGTCTCAGAGAAATGTTGGATCTGTCGAGGCGATACGGTTCCGATCGGGGGTGCGCACCGCCAACAGAAGACAAAGATGTGCAAACGGATGGGCCACCATTGACGGGCGCGTGACGGCCCGCAGCGGAGCCTCGCCGCCCCTGAGCGCGCGCCCTCCGCCCGCCGCGCCTCTCACCACACGACGACTCCTGGCCGCACGTGACACCTCTAAACCTCCAGACAACCCCATAACCACAATATGGCCCCAACGACAAGAACGTTGTAGGATGTGCTTGCACAGTACACACCTGTGACTGTCACCGTTCCAGTATACATAATTTTAACTGTTTCTACTTGTTTGGGATATTAGGTCTTTTGTCAGAGTGTCTCTTTCTGCTTCATATTTTGTATAAAGATATGCATGTGGGTCAAAATTACAGCTAATAAGATCAATATACATTTGTAAAACATATTGTTTCTCTATTGGCTGTATTTGAAGTTAAATGTGTTGAAATGTATTGATTCAAATTAGAGATCATGCTCATGTTATATAACTATATGATAGTTACTTGGAAGTCATTTTCATAATATTAATTCCAGTGAAAAGTCAATGAAATCGGCATAACTGTGATCTTTAAAATTCACTGTTTTTGTAGCAATCAATGAATATACATTCATTATGTTATTAGCAGATTATACAAGCTGCCTCACAATAATGCAGTAGTACTCACACATACCATTTTTCATACAAAATTTGGCATTTTAATTATGTAATAAGTTCTTGTTTTTAAATTTTCCTGTATGTACTATGACAAGGTTTTATATAGTACTCTTGTTTTAAAAATTCTCTCAAATTGCTCTAGTTTTGTAAGTATTAGTGATATTTTTGTATGTAAGTTCTTGATAAGTCCTTTCTTACCAGGTGGTCTGAAAATAAACATAATGCAATAATGTCTTTTGATACGGAGTCATGGAGTATTCGGCAAAGTCCTGAGGACTCCCTATTTACTACTGAATGTACTATGAAAGATTTTGTATGATGACATTAAAATTAAAAAGCATCTTGGTAATAGACATTAAAGTTATTCCATTTAACTAGTGTGAATTTTATTAGTAATTTGCAGCATCAGCTCTAGAAGTCATACGTTAAATCACATAACATGCTAGTCATTCACACATACTGGTCATGCTTAATACTGTTTACTTTGTAGTATCTTTTTTTTTTACATTTTCTTAACATTCATAATAATAATAATATAGTAAATTAAAATGTGTATGATTATTGAATTGTAAGCAATGTGAGTCATCGGTAAAGTAATGCCTATTGTTTCTAAGATGTGACTATGCATTATAAAATACTTTATTGGTAAATAAGAAACAACATTTTAATATGCAATATTTTTTCATGAAAATTGAATATCTGCTTTGAATGTTAGATGTTTGTTAATATTAGAATGAGAAAAATGTAGTGAATTTGGTAGAAAAAATTTAACCGTGCCAAGGCATGCAAGTATTATTATGGACTGGTTGATATGAATACTTAAATTAGATTTACGATTTTCTCGTCATAACATAAAATGATGAGATGAGTAAAATATAACCGTCCTCTCTACTGGCTTTGGCTTATTACGACACTAAAAGTTTGCAGGCAATTTAAAAGTAACTGTTCTACATTATCTTATGCTCCCATGCACAAGTTTGATGTTCTAGGTTATAACATTGTATTTACTTGACGTATTTTTTACCCAAAAATGTGGCAGTCGAGGATTTCTCTCTTATCATTCAACATTATCTATTCTGTGCTTCGGAGGGCACTTAGCTACTTCAGCAACGTCATCTCGTTCTCGGTGTCGGCTATGGTCTGTACACGGCCTTACACTTTAATATTCCGAGGTAGTGACCAATCCAGATGTTATGTACGGTAATATTGGAAGGTAGGTACATAAAACTGGTAATTATTAGGTAAGCCATCGGTACTGGTTGTTATCGTATGATAACAGGCGTTAAGCCTTGTCAGAGGCCTTCGGGCGTTCTAAGAACTTCACACACAGGTTGGCCACTAACCCCCACCGAACTACGCTGGAGCAGTCTGGTGAAGTATGGTTTAGGCCTCTTCAGTTGTGAGGAGGGATCCGTGCCTGGCAGCGTCGCTCTCTTTTACACACTTGAAATCTCGCGGCGATTTAAGTGCTTTGGATCCTAACGTTTATATCACAAAGTTGCAGTGTTATCTTAGGGTAAAACAATACTTAATTTTTATTTCGTCTTACAATGATTTATTTCATTTTAATGTTTTTAATTTAGTATGAATACATGGTTATGAAATTAATCTTATTTCGTTACTTATGAATTAAATGATTATCAGTTTTTAAGGCACCACTTGCACAAAACGATGAGGTATACAGGTGAGGAATTAGTAATTAAATCATATGTGGTAAATATATGATTTTAATTATTTCATAGGGAAATGTTATTTTTAAATAATGTAGTTCTTACAGTAATTTCCTTTATTCAATTCCTTATATTAAAACCTATTCACAAATTTGTTATATAAATTAAGCATTTGTTACATGTTCAACTATTTCTACAGTTTAGAAATTGTTATACCTTACTCTTAGTTAAATATTGTATACTTAAATTTTAATTTGGGTACATAAGATTGAATATAGAAAACGAATTCATATTGTATACGGTTTCTATAGCAGCAACATACTACACTGGATGGAAAACCACTGTGCATCAACCAAAGTAATTACAGAACTATATTATGAGAATGCAATACTTTACCGGTAATCTCGGTTTTGCAATAAGTATGTGTGTTGTTGTTATTGAGCCTGGGAAACAAAATTGTAACTAATTTTATACTGCATTTTTTTTTACAAAATGTGTGTTGTCCTAACAGTGATCATGACATTTTGTATATTTGAGATAGAAAAGTATTACATAACGTGAAGTATATATACTTACTACAATCTTCTGGTATAATGTAAAACACAAATAAAATGGTACGCATTTATACAAGCAAAAATAATATGAATTTGGATATCACACTTTTTAAAATAAGGTTTTGTATTATGTTTCTAAGTCTGTGGTATATGGTATATGCAGATCAAAAACACAATAGTTAGGTATTGTGTTAAGTAGGACCATGAAGTTAATAAATAGCAATAGAATATTTAATAGAGAACCTTAAGATAAGAGAACACTATGATCTGTGAAAATTTATATAGCCTACTAAACATTTTAAAATGGCCACAATGAAAAGTTAGCAATGTACCTTTGTAGATATATATTAAAAGCAATGATAGAAAATACATGTAGTTTTTTCTGCTGTAGCAAACTAGTAGAGCTAAAAGTTAATATTAAATAATGTATCTTTAAATGTAATTGACAAATATAAAATACCACACAAATGTGTAGTTTTTTACATGCATGGTGTTACTTTCCAAAGTTCTCCAAAATGGTATCCAATACTTTCGGTTTCTTGTTGCTTTATGTTAAGTATATCTATATGAATAGTAGAGTGGTATAAACAAGAATGGTAGTTAATTAGTTAACAAGCAAAAATAAATCTATCACATTTTAAATAAAAGAAAATAAATAAAACCAAAGTCAAATTAAGTAAAACTTGTATATTCAATGGTCTTATCAAATAACTTAAACAAGTTCACATTTCACACAACTTACATAAATAAAATAAAAGTCTCCCTGAATCATACTCTTGTTTGTGTGTATTCTGTAGGGAACTTGAATGAGTGCAGACCAATGGCTTGAATATTTGGTAAAAGTCCTGCATTCGGGGTTATGTTCCAGGATAGAGTCAATGTGACATTGCTGTGACCTCTGAAACAATAAACCTTTGTGTATTTGGCTGCTTTTATGTCACCTGGAAATACTGTTAGTTTGGTGAATAATACAAGCAGCTAAAAAAAGTAGTTATTAATATATCACTCTAATATACAGAGTGTGGATTTATAAAACTAGATTTGAAGATGACGTAGGCCACACCATTGAGAGAAAGAAAAGGCAGATCTCTAAGTCACAACAATACGAAATTCTTAACACTTTACATCAAAAGCTTCATGTCTGAAATGCATCGTTAATATCTGATAAGGTATTAATCGAGGTGAATTACTAATTACAGGTGAGAAAGTAGGGGATGAAAACTGTTTATGGAAATTACAAAAACTCCTCAGGTGGAGCTACGGGAATCTTACCAATAAATAAAAGTTTAGTGTCTGTCTGTGATATTAAAATGGAATATGCTATTTATGTGACCCCTAAACATGATCCTGTTTTTAGAATATTTGTTTGCAAACAGCCACTGCATAAATATTGAAGAAACCTGAACATTTGTAGAATGTACAATTGTAGAAAGTTGTTTAATCTCAATATCTCAAATTATTTTTGAGTATCACCCTTAACATCTGTAAAATGTCTTGCATTAGACTCTATGAGAACTTTGTATTGAAATTAAACTTGACTGTTTCACAATTTCAAATAAGCTAATCACAAGCACTATTTATCAAATATTTTATAAATTGACATTATCATTTAATTAATTATACCAACACTAAAACTTACTTGAGACCATTTCCATCATCCCAGAAGTAGTATTTTGTGTTCATGTTTTTAAAATCTAATACAGCATTTTCTCCTCTTAGGATGATCTTGTCCCACAAAACAACCTGGTTTAGTTCATTGTTAGGGGTAATGTACTCTGCTGTGAGGTACATGTACAACTGCTTAACATTCCAGTTGAATAGATTTGACAAATCAGTCTTGAGATCAAATGTTAGGTATCCCAGATCATTCCGTTCCCTTGAAGCTCCATAGTCTGGAACATTTTTCCTGAAAAATTTGAAACTTCTTAATTATGTTATGTTTAAACTATAGCAATGAATTTGCTACATAATTTAATCCTTCAAATATTTTTGAAATATATTAGAATACGAAGAATATAAAGTATACTTACACGACTACTTTTACTGTGTTCATTTGTGCTGCAGTTCTATAATCCACAGTTAACGTGGATAGAAAACATAACAATGTAAGACATGATAAAACACTTAATGTATACGTTAAAATTGCATTCCCTCTTGTTAATACGGAATACATTTTGTTGTCTTATTTATTTTTGCAGTGGTTATATTAATAACGCACTGCAACTTTAATTAAATCTGTTTTATTTTGAAGAACGCACGATTGCTAAAATGCTGTCGTATCGTAGCTAGAGATGGATGAGATGACAGCAGGGACACGTCAGTAGTCAGTTCACATCTAGGGTTGCCCAATGAAAACATTTAACATTGTAATCAAAAGAATAATTGAGGGAGTTACCATCGCGCATAGTGGTCACTCCGTCCGCATCGTTTATGCTTACCGATTAATTTATAATTAAAACTTATGTAATTAAATTTCATTCATTCTATTCATAAGCCATACTAATTGCATTAATAATACCTGGACCTGTGTTGCTTACATGTACTCTGTCGTGTTGCTCTTAATAAAATCTCCTATCACTCCTCCTTCTCTATCATCACTTACTGTGTTCGAAATTTATGATGTTGTCTGTCTGTGCATTCAGAATTTCATACAGAAAAAAGCCGTTCCGAATGCATGACTTATGGAATACTAAGATAATAATTATATATGCTGTATGGTTAAAGATGTTTGTATGTATGTTTGCCATTCCGATTACTGTTGCCATTGCCACTAGTGTTGCCAGGTCGAGTACATACAATTTCGGTTGGGTTACCAAAATTGGGATTTGTTTGACATATCAGGAAAATCAAAATTAAAGGCTTACAAACTCACACCCCCGCACCAGGATTCCCTGTGTTTCAGGTGGTGAACACACACAAAAATTAACCGAAACAGACCGACAAGAACCGAGTACACAATTTATAATTGAATGAATAAATGAAGAATTCATTGCCTTTTTACCCGTCTGTATAAGAACGAGGTTAAGTTGTTCGAGGGTTTCTTTTTATGTATGTAAGTCTATTCCTTTGTTAGGCTATGTAGCTTTAACGGCTTGACGGATTTTAATAAATGAGGTGTCGTTAGACTTTCGGGTGTTGGCGTGCAGAATGTCATAAGCTATAAACAAATATAAATGAACATGGCCGCGGTTTTTTTTTATTTGCCTTTGTATAGATGGTGGGTAATTAGTTTCTTTGTACTGTAACATATAGTATACGCTAGGTTTTTGGCCGCGACTTCGCCTGTGTAGTTTTCGTTTCCTGGCCGCGGGACCTTAAAACTGAACAACCCATTCATTAATGAAATTAAAAAGTTTCAAATAAGTAAATAAAATATTAGAAGTGTCTAAGTTTTACTTACCTTATAGATCTATCTCCGCTTGCGATAACTTTTGACATTTTCGTACAAAAAGTTTATTTGTTTTCAGCTAAGTGTTTTGCAGTCGGGGTTTTTGTTTCTTTTTACTTACTTAATTTATTTAGATAGGTAAATGTTCCGCATCGTTTATTGTATTGAGAAAAGAAAAACATGGAAAAAAATAAGTACAGTTGGTTACTTTTAATATAGCTTTTTTGTTTAACATTCCACGCTATTGGGGACTAGAGATCACCACAAAGAGAATTGGTATTGTAAATGTAAATAAAAAAATGTGAATGTTGTGTATAATGTATTAATAACGAAATAATGGAACAATCTTAGGTAGACCAAATAAATAAAATACAAGTTAATAAAATGAATATTGTGTCTTATAAATATTGTAATCAACGCTTCAGTGCAATAAATTACAAATTACAAAAAATACTATTTGCCATGTTCTTCTCAGGGCTTATACGTAGTATCCCATCCCTATATTGTTTGTGGAGTGCGGATCGATTTCTTTGCTCGCTCGCACTTATGGCACTAAGGGCGCTAACATTGAGACCGGCAAATAACTGAATCAACCTGCGTTCGATTCGTTCCTAAAAACATAAGTGAATTGTAGCTACAATCTACCAAAAGAGAGCGTCCACAAATCGACTACTGTGCGCGGGAGATATGCGCACAATTAACAGAATGGAGACAGCGGAGCACCGGTTACGGAGGCTATAACATATATGAACATAGTTAACCTGTCGTTAGTGTGATTATATTGATGAGAAAGAAAATAAATGCAAATAAATTAATAGAAAATGACACAAAAGTTGCTGTGGCACTGTTGCACGGAATACCACCTGGTACGGGTCGGCAAAAACACACCCTGGTGGCAAAGCTTCCGTTTCTTTGTTCAAAACACCCACTGTTTATCGCTTCTCCGCGGGTATCCACTCCTCGCGTGCACATATACGTTGAATTCTCCACTGAAATTAATAATGTTATTTCCTCTATTAGTCAAATCCCAGTAAAAAAAAGTTTCAGAGGTGAAGAAAAAACATTGCTAGGCAAGCTGGCCAAGGATGAGAGATTTCATAATGTCCTCGCGTGTAAATGTCAACCAGCATTTGGCTAGAGGTGGCAGGGGTGGACTGTGGTTTTATATTGTTTCATCCTGAGCGGACACCCGCGGACTCCGATAGTTTGACTCGATATTTACCATGTCCATCGAAGAAGTATGTAAACTGAGCACATACGTCATTCTTAGCTAGTACGCACGTGGCTTGCTCGGCGTGGTGCGTCCAAATGTATTCCACGTCTGGCCACGTTCCATCATCTAAAACCATACTTCTTTTTAATGGTAAGAATGGCACCTTAGAATAGTGAAGAGTCACATTCTGGACACAACTCATTGTTTTGGGAAGAAACTCTAAGTGAAAATCTTTATTTTTGATTTTTCATTGGATTTGATTTATTATAGTACAATAATACGTATATAATATTAATAATTATATAAGTATTATTAATCATGTTTTGACACATTTAACAAAAACTAGTCGTACAATTATAATTCTTACCCTATGATAGGTACCGTATGATAAGTACCTTCGTTCTAGTCCATATTTGATACCTATCATACGAATTTATTGATTACTAACATTAAAATACATTTAAAATACACTCGTAACAAGTACCTAATCTCTCTGTGATTCAAATATTGTTGTCAGATTTGTACTTACCTGAAACCACAAGCGGGTGCATACAAGGTACTCCACTAGCAAGACGTGTCGCCTCTTGGCAGGTAGCGTTCAAAAAAATACTGTTATTGTCGAACCGTGGGCCTAGCCATGTGAACTGGTAACATCTGGACGCTGGGTTTGATTGTGCCACTACTAAAACTCCGCCTAGGAATGAAACAGAGAGGTTACACATCTAATACCTACAAATAATTTAAAAAAAAGTGTGGAAAGCTACGGAGAGATAGGTAAGTACATATAACTTATTTTCCATTGCCAATATTTCTAGGCATATGTGGATAAGATCATAAACACGGCTGCTCTTATTGATCTTATCATACAGACAAGGAAGTAACAGCTATATTCCGACGGCCTAGGCATGTGCTAGAAGATCCCGATGACAAGATCACGGTCTCAAAAATTCATCAGCAGGATTCCAAACATAAAACACAGACGCAGTACACGTACCCCGTCCCCGCCGGCGGAGACGAAGACCTGTCTTTCGCACGGCCGCCACGAGGTATCCCCGAGTGACCTGTTGCGTCTTCCCGATGCTTAGAATCATAGCGACGACCTAAGCCGAGGTCAGTACCTCAAAGGAGGTGCCCTTAGGTTCATCGTACAGCCACTTTTGTAAGAGAAACAGAGTTGCTCCGGATCACGGCGCTTTGCATACCTAAAGACACAGTGAACCACTCCTGGGGATAGCGGAAGACCCCAAGACCATAGGTGTTCTTCTGCATAGCGCACTGCTAAGTAATCTGCGATAGTAGATACATTGAACAAGTCTTAAATCCGCAAATAAAGTAAAAGTGAATGCTACATTGAACCAGCTCCGATATTCATACAGTTTAAATTTAAGTCTAAATGTAAATTATAAAGTACTTACAGATTAGTACGGAAACGGTCAATAATACTGCTAGTTTAGTAAAACCCATCGTAATATGCACATTTGTTTAATATTTTATACAAATCCTTACACGATATCTGTACAAGTTCGTGTGTATTGTTTATCAACACCATTTACCAATTAAACAGTACATGGTAATATGGATGACGTATTTAATCTTGCTGATATCACTCGTATTCTATAGATATCATATTATGAATAACCTACTGTCGCTTTGTTCCGTACCTTACTTCGAGCACTTTGTAGTGATTTCATTGTGATTGATATCAATTAGATCTAGATTATAAATAATATTCTATTACCGACTTATTTTAATGCTAGACAGTTATAATCATAATGATTATAATAATATACTTTATTGCACCAAAAAAACAGCTAAAAAAAAAGAATATGACAGATGTACAACAGGCGGTCTTATCGCTTAGTAGCAATTTCCTCCAGACAACCTTAAGGTGAGGAGTTGTCGAAAACAGTTATAAAAAGATAGGGTGCACGAAAAATGGAAACGAAGGACAGGAGTAATAACAAAATACATAAAGTCCAGTGGAGCAAAGATAGGCCAGAGTTGAAGTTCCTTGTTGAGGTACCTGTAGGCGTTGGAGTAGGTACGTCGTAGGCTCTGCGGTAATGGCGGCTAGCGTTATGAGACCTCCACGCTTGCGGACGTGTAAATGAGAATGTGAATGAGCTTTCTTCTGAGGTTACCTCAATGGACTCAATAGACAACGGACACGTCATCATTAGGTTTAATAAATCAATAAAAACTTTTTATTTGATCATGAGGTAATTACATACACTTGAGAAACGTCACAACAGAAAGAGAAAGAGAATACATAGATAACATACAATTCGTCACTGATCTATAAATCACTGACCAATTCCCTGTTAACGCCTAATTATGTAACGATAGACACCTAACTTAGTCATCGGCTTTATAAAATTAATACAGACATAACCTATATGATCTAGGGTAGGCCGGGAGAAAAAAGCAGGAGGAAAAAAACTCTTTATTACAATCATTTTACAGTATTACTTTGGTATGATATGAAAATCACGAGACAGCTGATCTTGCGCCAATTTCACTCCAATGCCATCTGCTTATAATTACACTTTAAGACTAAAACATAGTGGAAATAGCGATAGCCTGGATGGAAGGAGAACTTCAAAAAATGCGTAAAAAAAGCTCACCTTCAGGGCCAGCATCGAAATGCCATCCCCTCTCAGGTTGCTTTCGTCCATAGGCCACGTTTACCACCTTCTATCAGCTGACTCCTACGCCTATTCGTAAGCCTTTCCGTTCTAACTTATAAAAACTGGAAACCATGCTGCATATATAGTCCGATGAGATTATATTCCGTTCCACAGTCGACAAGTCGATTTCGTATAACTTTATTCAATAAATGAGTTTGTGATGAGGGAAAAGTACACAATGGTCATTTCATTATCATGTTGCTTATAATAATTTATCTGGGAGACAACTGTGCTGTCCTCAGACTAGAACTACATGACACTATTTTAAAAAGGCTGCACTGAAAATCAGTGTTGCAGTATTACCACAGATTAAATTAATTAGATAATCTTACTATCGTACGTTAATGGAACTCCCTTCCCCAATTTATACGTAATGCACCTTCTTTATATTCCGTTAAAAACCAAGTTAAAACCATTTTTTTTTTCCAACATCCACTTTGACCTCCCTATCTTGTGTAGGTATTTCTTTATCTTTAATTCACTATTTATTCGATGTAAAATTACTCTTTCCTACCTTTTCTGTAATTCCTGTATCATCTGCTTTCGGTGCAGGAAAACATCGTAAGGAAACCTGCACGAATGAGAGTTCTCCATAATGTTCTCAAAGGCGTGTGAAGTCTGCCAATCCGCACTTGGCCAACGTGGTGGACTTTGGCCTAACCCTTCACATGCTGAGAGGAGACCGGTGCTTAGTAGTGGGCCCGTGATGGGTTGTGACGATGACGATGATGAACGGTAGCTAGTGAAGAATGCTAATACATAAAATTGAAAATACAGAAGTGCTCTGTCAATTTACATAGCTGCACGGTACGTCGAGCGGTCGCCGCATACGCCAATGAAATTATTCTCCATTCGCCGCTGACGATAAGCCGATTCCCTCTAACCTCGTTCAATCAACGCGCACTGCACTCTCGTAGATTTATACTGCACACATGACATAGCTCGCCTTATATACGATTTAATTTAATTTATTGGATCAAGATTAGCTGTTGAAAATCAATTATTTTACGATACCAAAAAAGTGTGGCAGTGGTACCGCCCCGCGCGAACCGTATACAGGGTCTATCACCTTGTAAATAGTATTCGCTACGAAATAATAGCAAGAGTTTAGTACCTTCTACAGAAAACAAATGCAACTCAATAAAGTGCCGTTGATGATAGCCTAGTGGTTAAGACTTCGGCCTCGTATTCGGGGGGTCCGGGGTTCAAATCCCAGGCACGCACCGAT
>DWLO01000796.1:0-17697 GCA_018245335.1 Dalla quadristriga | reverse complement strand
AAAATGGTCCACATTAAAACTGTATTAATGATTGTTTTACTTAATCTAATTCCAATCAGGTACCAACAAAATTAAATATGAAATAGATGTGAAAAAATACGCAAGAATTTTTGGATGTGTTGATGCTGTCCGCTGCTAGGCGCAAATGCCTTTGCCTCTGAATAATTTAAAGCCTAAGGTGTTTCTGGAGTATTTTGTTCGGGTCAATAGAAAATATTCATCCTAGGTACGGCTGCAAAAGCTCAAAAGGAAGTAAAACTACGAGCTCGCGTTCGTTGGCTCACGATTTATACCCTTCGTGCTACAAATGCATATTCTTTTCTTCTTTCAGTTAATATATTTTCTTTATTTCTATGGATCCACCTGATTTCCACTTTAAACATAATATTTCACTAGGTTCTGCATGCGGCTCCGCCCATGTGATGTTCGTTTTTTATAAACTAACCGGTTTTCATTGGTGTATGGTTACAAAGACGGACTTACCGTACAAATTTTCGAACTCTTTCAAAGTTACGGAAAATCTGACAAGGTACTGACTGACTTATTAACTTGCTAACTGTAAATTATAGAAGTAATAAAAGAAACAATAATAAATTATATAAATAAATAAATAAGTCCAATATTTTTTTGTTTTAATTGTGTAGATAACACAAACTCATATAAAATCTCTTCCATCAAGGCCAAGGACTGGGGAGTGAATTCGTGAGGTTAATTCAATATGTACAATAATTGTAATCATAAATATGCCTAATTCAAAATGTATAGATATAATATTAAGTATTTAAAATAAAAACATATTAATAATACATACGCTGTAATTCACGGTGAGTATAGGTAGATAGGTATCTAGATGAACAGTTACAAAGAATATTAAGTACACTTAGTAGTTTTGCTCACGTTGACCTCATTGCAATATCGTCCTCGTTCCTACGAGAGTAACGTTTACGTTTGCGCTCACAGCATGTTGCGCCAATGGCCACGCTCTCGGGGTTCGACGACCATGTTATAGCAATCCTAGAACCATTTTCGCCTCGTATTCAGTTCACACAATATAGAATATAATAGAATAGAAAATACTTTATTTACCGTCAAAGCTGCAACACTAACATCTACAATAGCAACTGAAAGTTGACAAAAATGCTTAAAATTTAAAACAAATAGGAATAAGAAAAAAATGAATAAAAAACAAAATGCAATCTGGATATAAAATGAAATAATATGTGCGTAGTCTGACGTAAATTGGAACGCACTCAGCCTATGCTGCGATACAAAACCTCATCACTGGTTTTCAGTGCGTCCCATTTTAGCGTAGTTCAGTCAGTGATGAAAATTTGTGCAACTACTATAGAGAGGCGTTTTCACTAGACATTTTAATAAAATACAAAATTTAAATGAAAATTTACACCCCACTTCTGCAGTGGAGTAATTGCTTTTTAAGCAATAAATTGTGCTCCAGTCAGAAAAGTATAAAACTACACTACACAAGAGGTGACCACCTCACTCCTCAGGAGAAGTAACGCCTCTGTAACCAGCTTCAAAAGTAACTATTACCAATACGTCTCTGAACAGAGAGGCGAGGTGGAAGAGCCCTACACAAATTTTGGGATGAGGAAGAGATCTAGAGATCTCCCCTGCAAAACAAGGAATTCGATATCCCTGAGGGCATCTCGGATTGTGGCATTCGGGACGAAGCGACCGGTCATTCCATACTTCAAATCAAAGGATAGATCGATAGATCTGCTGACGTAAAAACGCACTCCCCACCGCTGTGTTAATGCTCACGTGCAAAGTGGGTGTTGGGACGTAGTACACATAAATTGTCTTCATCATTGGTCGTTCAGGATCTAATCTGTCGGCCAACTAGGTAGTGCATAAATGTCACGAACGCACGACAGAGCGAATGTGTCGTTTTTTTATATGAATAAGATAGCAAATGAGCATGCAGCTCCACCCATCCGCTGCCGCCCATGAAATCTGTGACAAACCTCAAATAGGAACTTAAAAACTGGGGATGTCCAGTTAGTATGAGATGTTGATAGGAATATTAGTTGGTCAGTATTCGTTAGTATAAGGAGAACAGACACTCAGTGACTTAAAGTCCTGTTAGTCGGTGTTCGTGATAGTTCTGTTCGAAGATGGCTACAGAAGCGTTGCTACCCTTGAGGACTAAGATGGTCGCCTCTTGTTTAATAGTACACCTTTCCAACCGAAACACAATTGCTGAAAAATAATAATTCACGGCAGAAATGGGTGTGGCGGTGTTACCGCCCCGAATGAACTGTATACAGATGGAACCTTTCCAGCACCTGGTCCATACAAAGGGGAGTTCATTTTTAGAGTAGACAATCTCTACCTGCCAGTCTCGGATGTTTGACAGCTAACTTACTTGTCTGCGTCAACAAAACAAAAAAAAAAGCGCCACCGGGCACACTTTCTTTCAGCGCACCATTTTATAGCAGTCGTGGCGCGGGATGCATATTCCTCGCGAATTACGGTCATACTTTATTGCACTGCAAGCCAGCAGTATTTTACTAGCTCTTTTAATATCAGTTGGTTTGAATTACTTAAACGTACGTAGGTAGGTACTTCTCAGGTCGCTTTATAACCAATTCCTAGAAGAAAAAGAGGTATTC
The DNA here is from genome assembly GCA_018245335.1 of Dalla quadristriga. NCBI lineage: Eukaryota > Metazoa > Arthropoda > Insecta > Lepidoptera > Hesperiidae > Dalla > Dalla quadristriga. The sequence continues at coordinate 15,064 of DWLO01000796.1, read as the reverse complement.
TTTAATTGCATGTGTACTTACACTCGAATCGGGCAGATGGTTCCGTAGAAACGCTAGTTGCAGAGACAAAGGTGGTAGCCCTATGGTGTTAGGTACACGCACCCAAATGTGTGCAGGCAGTCTGTCTATAGTAGTTACAGGTGAATACAATGTTTCGTTTGTAGGTATTAGAAGTGTCGCAGTTCCGCCTCTACTAACTAGCAACACTCCAAAAAAACATGCCTTTACCGTCATAACCAGCCGAGAATCAAACGGCAGGGTAGCTACCAGCAAGTGCACGCAAAATGCTCTCCAATAGCTCGCTCGCTCAGGGCACAATTTATAGCCGTCGTGCCACTAAATGCATATCCTGCTCGAATTGCTCACATATTTTATTGCACGGCTTCCCGCTGCCCATTTAAAACTCTACACTTTAACAAGCACGTGGAATAGACAGTTTGAATCACTTTAACGGTCATATTTCTATCTCTTCCTGTTGCAAACCAATGAGGCTATTCCTGCTATCCGATTTATTTAACTGCTGAGAAAGCGGAGTCTTTAAACGTGGTCAAATATACTCCACCTACGTGCGTCATGGTGGTGGTCGAGCCAAAAAGAAAATGCTCCTGATAAAAGCATACCTACTCATAATCGATAAACAACTTTTATAATAAAAACATCCTTGTCCCCAGAATCGAGTGTACTTACTCGTAAGTGGATAAAGCTAATGTATATCTTCTCGAGACAATTCTATTCGCTCAATAGAGATAATGGAGCTATATTGCCTTTCCCATTTCAGTTGCGGAGACAGTGTGTCACTGAGATAATGTTCGGATACGTCCTTTATTTTCCCGTTTAGTATACTCGCATTATTATTACCTATCAATAGTCTGATGTTAGAACTTGAGAACTAATGTTAACTAACTAATGTTAACTTACTTTTTGAAGATAGCAATCGAACATGAAGTCGTCATTGTATGTCCATATAAGTATCTAATCTCCTGCCGCGCATGGAAATTTGCTTAAAGAACTAATAGAATAAGTTAGTCGAAGTAGTGAATTGAACTATTAATGACATATTGCCCGCGACTTCGTTCGTGATAAATTTGTGGTGATTATTCGGGATTAAAAGTATCCTATGACCTTCTCCATGACTCTCTCTACCAAATTTTATGAAATTCTGATGTATGGTACAGCCGTGAAGGCGTATCAAACCAACAAACTAAAGCAAAGACATGAATGTGAATACAGGATGGACTGTAATGTCAATGAGAAGAACCATTTCAGCATTGTGAGCGAAGACGACTCTCGGGAGATATTCCTAAAATATGCTAGGGATATCATATAAGATCATTCTACAGGAAAACGGATCACACAAATTACAATATACAATATTACAATATTAATAATAATAATAGAGAATACATATTTTTTATTAAACGCTTAATGATATACAGACCTAATAAGATATAGGCTCGAATTGAGTTACGCATACTCACAGGCTTCTTCTGTTAACGTCATCTATGATTTCAAATTGAAATTACAACGAAATTCGCCTTCTCTGCTGACACAGCGTAACATGGGTCCCTTTCATTTTTATGTGGTTTTACTCCGGACGAAATTGCATAATGGTTTTTTAAGCTTCCCTAATAATCTACTTTTTTTAGTAAGCCAGTATAATATCACTAAGCGTGCAATATATATATTTTTATACGAGTAAATTGTTGCAAGAAACAAATAGATTAAAATCATTTTTTTAAACTCGTCCTCAATAGCTTTACAGACACACGAAACTAAATGCTTACGGCTCAAAATAATATTAGCCGCACCATTTGCGAGATGATAAAGTCGTTAACAACGAGGAGGGGTCCTTGTAATTTGTAAACTGTTTGACCTGGAACCTTGTGATCTGATCGCACATTTTAGAGGGTACTTAATCGTGGAAAATCTTGAGAAGTATGTTTTTGGTATTTCTGAAAGCTTTCAGAGTTATGTCCACTGTAATGAAAAATATAACTAACAACGGACTTCACACATGGCGCGCCATGAACCAGGCTTTGCTCCCGGCTCCGCCCGCATAAAGATCCCTTATCTTATAGACCCGTTAATTTTTCCGGGATAAAAAGTAGCTTAAGTCACTCTCCGGATCATAAATATCTTCTCGCTCTGTTGCAGCGTGAAAGGAGAACAAACCAACAAACTAACTAGGCAGCTAACAGCTGGGCAAAAGTCGGCTTTTACGTGTATGTGACCACCGCAAGACTTTTTCATATTCATGTGTCGTAACTCGTAACGTAGCTCTCTGAATCACAGCTGTTTAAAGCGCGATTAGGTCTCTAAAATAAACATAAAAGTTACGAGAAAATTGTCATTCATAGCATGTACCGGTATCATGCCCTCGCAATTGCAGCACTCTCGCTAAAAGCTAACGAATGCGTGTAATTGCTATGACTACACGCAACACAGTAATTACATAAATGTGTCTACAATTATAATTGCCACAAATGGTCCCATCGCATCTTTTTTCGGTGTGATGAAGAAATGATTAACGTTTAAATACAACATTATGTTCTTATGTAGGATTTTATATGAATGTTGGCAGTGAGAAAAGTTGCAAAGTATACCTAGACTTTTACAATAATTGAAAATGTTAGAATGTGCAAGCGAGAGAGATGCAAAACATGACAGTCCTCTTAAGTAAGCCTGCCTCTTTAATGTTCTTGAAGACTTCGCACAAGTCTGAGAACTCGCAATTTGTCAACGTTGTGAAAAATAGGCCTGTTATGTTATATGATGCTCAGGAATATGATTTAAACCACGTTATTTTATTACATCGTACAATACTTAATAGCAAAGTGTTACGCGAGAGTGGTACAGTACAGAATGATAATCTGCCTTTTATCGTAAACCGTAATCGCACTGAGGATTCGAGGGTGGCGCGTTGGTTATTCTATTTCCTGATCCAATTGTTACGATATTATAGATCCTTATTATTAATAATCAATAATCTGTACTTTTTTCATAAACGCTTATACGCTTCAGCACAATTCCATGTGTTGTGTGTGGGTAGACTAAGCACCGATATCAAAGACTTATATATTATAAGACTTATATAGACGCAACAACAAACTGTCAGGGGATGATGTTTTTCATACAAAATTAAACAAAGATTAGTCTTATGGATGGAACTTCTAAAAAACCTTTCATTGTGGATGTTTCGTATTTTTTATCAAGCCTATTTTTCCACTGATGGGCAAAGGCCTCAGTTCGCTCCTTCCACTAGGATAGGACACTAGGATACTAGGACACTAGGATAGTAATTTTAGGATGTTTAGTTAACGTTATGTTAAATAATTTTTTCCATACTTACCGTGCAGTTTTATCATACAAAGTTCGGAGCTTTGGAGCGCTTCGGCTCGGAGCTGATGAATCAATCAGATCAAGTAATCTTGCCAATAATTCTTCTTACCAATACAGAAAATGGTAATGTCTGTCTGATATTAAAATTAGGATCAATAATTTAATACAATTTGCCATTTATATGACACTTATATATAATCACTTTTTTATAGAATTTTTGTCTATTTGTCTGCGTTTTTGTTGCGAATGATGGGCCCTAAACCCCCGGACGGATTTAGATGGAATTTGCAAGGATTGTAGAGGGTTCACTAACTTACTAACTTACTAACTACCTAACTTACTAACTTACCGCTTTTATTTGATCTTAATATTTCAAACAGTTTTTCAGTTAAAGCTTTTAGCGCCTGTAGCGCATTTCCCTGTTTAACATTTTCTGTATTTCTAAATTTCACGCAGACGAAGTTGCGACCTCTCCCTAGTTTAAAATAAATAGATTGTCATAACTATACGGTGTTGTGAAGGAATTGGGTACAATTTACATAGTTGATAATTGTATAGTTCCAGACAGTTAGTTTCTTTATTCTGTCATCAATAAAAGCTGGCATTGTTTTACAGTTATCAAGAATGACGGGTCGTTGCCCGGTATCTTAATATCGTTGTTCTGAACAATATGCCCTTTGACATAGCTAAGAGTTGCGGTGGGACTCACGAGCCATCTGTTGGCAATTATGATTGTAATTGCTTGCAACACCGCACACCATGTCGATGTATACGTACGTGTTTAATTGGTGTTGCCATTTGGCTTGCTGTTAGTAGATTACTGCTTTATATAAGTACATTTGTAAAGCTTCACTTATCTCTACTAGAGCAATTATGGAAACCTCTAGTTTTTTTTCTAAAGACAATCATGCATACTATGTTCTACTAGAAGAAAAATACGTTAGGAAAATACTCAGTTGACCGTCGATTGTTTGAATAATAATTGGTGCATCTGGAAGTATTCCAAAAACTTCCATTCAAAAGATTGTCTTCTAATTAATTAACAATAGTAACAGATATAACTTTGCACTTCCGCTATGAGGATTTACGGTATTCGTTAATTTGATTCCCTTCAAGGGAGTAGCATTCCCAAATTACATTTGCGTAATGGGGAGTTTGAGTATTATAATCTGACAGTTCCGAGGGTGCAACGCAATAAGGGAGTACCGGACAGAAGGGAACTTATGAAACTTCGTATACGTAACCTAATCAGTGAAATTTCCGAAATAAATGCTTCACATTGTATGTCATTTGAAACTTCTTTCCTGCATTGATGTAAATGTTGATTTAATAAGTCAAACAACATAAGCACAAAACACAGAAATAATGATAATTCAACCGTGAAATTTAACAAAAGGTTTTGTCAAATTATATATTTTTTGTTTATAAAAATTAAATTATATGCTAGTGTTTCAACGGATAAGGCTTGTAATTTTTTAGGCTTAAATACTTTTGTTAAGTCCTAAATAATCCGATTAGCACCTAAATTACTCTTTGCAGCTCAGTAACTTGGACTCTTCATCATCATCATCATCATTTTTATCTGCGCACCACTGCCCTAGCACTGAGTGAGTATGCCTGAGCATAGCACTTAGAATAAGAAATCTAATACGATGTCCAAGTATGGCAGATTTCACGCGAGTTTGAAACCATGATGGAGAAACTTTCAAGCATGCGATTTTTCTCACGAGAAGTTCTACTCAAGTACTCATAAGTTCTCTCAATTTAGAATAATAATCACACAGCTATCTCTATTTAACGCAAATGCCTCCACTGCCTGCTCCTTCAATCTAATCGTATTCAATCAATGACAGAAGCGTTATCGTAAAGTTTTTATTCCGTAAAAGAATGAGCTTCTTTGGCAGTAAAATAGCAATATCTTTATTTTCTGGCCTGTCGTAGCCATTTCGAAGAGCTCAGATATGGGTTCTGTATGTCGGTATACAGTTTTAGTGAGCGAAACCAACATTACAATGAATTTCGGCACGTATTCGCATCCGTATTTAAACGACTCCGTAACGCACTTGGTAGAGACACTGACTTAAATATGAAAGATACTAAGGCCGTTATATTATTTTATAATAGTAAGGCTGTATATTGTGTTGTTACACTTGGTATACCAATGGCTGACTACACTTACGTACCTATGAATTTCAACTCGATAGTTTTAGCAGTCCCTGAAAAAATTTAAATGAGCTTATTTGACTATAAAGTAGACCAACATTTAGAATAGGACCCTAATAGTCTATTAAGTATAAAATATTAAGGAACGAACATTTCAGAAATGCGAAAGAATCAATTGGTTATTAAGTTTTTTTATGTCGACAAAGTGCTGTCTGAAAAAGCGACTGTGAAAAGGGTTGGGTTTCGATAGATAAGGCGGTACCTTACGTCTTTTCCAGATCGTAAAACCATCGCTACGGACTACGAACCCTACTTATCGCGATCTCTTCGTAAATTTCAATTGGAAGTTAGGTCCATGTTCTGCTCTATGATTATTTTTGGGAGCCCTAGTAGCACGTGCCCAAATCTCGGTAAATAGGAAATAGCGGTATTTCGTTGTGGATCAAAAGTAATGTCAATAAGTAAAGTCTCAATAAGTATTTTTCCAATGCGCAAATCTAATACGAACCCCTATTTACTTAATTTCAAACAATGTTTTTTTTATTTATTGAAAGATATTCACTACTACCATTACCGATGTAAACTCAATACCTAGTGTAACAACGTTTGTTCAATAAATGTTTGCTTAAATATACAACCAATAACATTCACCTTAATACTTCCATATCTAGCTATAACATATTAAGAACTTGTACATATTGTACATAGGCTATTATCCAAATTCAATGATTTGATCACGAAAGCTATATTTTCGGTTTATTCTAAGTCATTTCTGCGGCCTAACGTATATGACCCTGTTAGGCAGTCCGACACGGGTTACTTAGGATACCAGGAGCCTAGTTCACCCATGCTGCTCCTGGTATGGAAAAGTGACTGCTATCTAACGATTTACTTGACCGCTAAATGTGTAAATAATCGGACATTTGGAAGCAGCAGCACGAAATTTTGCTACTAGTACATTTAGCGTTCAGCGTTGACGTAGCTATCCCATTACGTACGTAGCTATTAACTTTGTCAGCTGTCAAAGTATCTTGTATAGCTCTTGTATGGCTCATGTAAGATCCTACTTATCTTTCTCACAGTCCTCCAGGGTTGACTGGTAGAGAATGCCGCTAGGCATTAAGTTCGCCCATTGTAATCCTTAATTGAAGGTTTTGTACAATAAAGGGTAAATAAATAAATAAACATCTTGTTAGATTCGACAATGTTCCGTGTTAAATTTTCTAAGCAAAAATTCAACAGGTGGCAAAAAGAGGAAGCTTAACCTTAACCCATATTTTTTAAATACCCATGTTTACTAGATTTCACTGAAGTCATACATTCAGTAATACCGTTCACATTTGCTGCGGACGTGATGTGCTGAGAGTTATGAAAACTGATTTGAACACGTTTAGTGGCAGATTTTTTTTAAAAGTCATTCCCCGCAATTTCTCCCACGGAAAAATTGTTTATTCTACAAATTCCAATCAGACAATGTTTTAAGAAATAGGTAGTTAGATAAACCGTTTTTTTGTATGGGTAAGTAGTAGTAGTAAGTTCATATTTCATACTTACTTATTAACATTTTAAAGGTTCATCTTTTATTTATACATTATTGCTACATAATTGTATAAACCCATTTTTTTGTGTTTTCGTACTCGCATCACAGTGTTTGTTTGTGAACATCATAACAGCTGGCTACCTCACATCTCGTCGACGAAGTTGAATCGCTTCCCGGTCAAACGTTCTTTGAAATCATGTATCGAGCGGTGTCGGAAGGTAGATAGGTGGAGGAACGAGGAGGTGCCCATAAAAAAGTGACGCGCCACTGTGGTATGATGGATGATCCACAGAACGGTACGAACTTTTTCTAACTCTATGAAATTCAAATTCCGTCAGCAATATTGAGTATTTTCTAGAAAATCGTTAAACCATTCAGCGATGAGTCGATCTCGTATAATCAATAGCCCATTTCTCTCGTTTTGTTTGGTATCCAGCTGGTGACATTCATTCGACATCATTTGCTGCTCAATTGTGGTTTTATAGTCCTGAAAACTGCCTTTAATTGCACGTTTAATTAGATCCCGCTCAGTATCTGTCTAACACGAGAAGACTGGCCGTCAAAAGACGAACTGAGCTGGTCCTGAGCATTGGGCGTATGAGCTTTGTGCAGCTCCAAAAGCGGCCCTGACAACTTTTCAGCTTTGATTTGCCAAGGTATGTTAACATACAACGAATATACAATTTCTAACGTTGGCAGGCTTATGAAGACTGTTTATGAAAGATTTATTGCATGATACTATTAGAGGAGTAGAGCTCGTCTGCCTACGCGCATATTTGAACGATTACTGTTTGAAAGCTTGGGATAGCCATAGCTGTGAACTGAGAATGAGTCACATGGCGAAGTTACGTTATCTGGAATCAGCTGATAACAAGTATTTTTGATAGAACCAGACCAATCGTCCATGACAGAAATGATTATCATCAGGTACATCTCCCCTATGAAAAAGCTTAAGACACATGCCACCTAGGACTCATAAGCAGCCCGGTCTGTTTTTGTAAATGTTCTCATCATTTTGATCTTTTTGATAGGATAGATGAGTCAGGAAATTCAGGAGGCCCCTCAAATCAAGGGTCACTTGGAAAATCGAGCATTAGGTAGATAATAATAATAATATCTAAGTAGTCGGAATTATGTACATGCACCTAACAATGTAATTCAGACTACATAACGCCTATTATACCTACACATGTGCTAAACTCATTAGCTACACTAACACACATAAGACGCTAACTGAATTAAGGCAACAGTAATAATGTATTTTGATATAGGTAGCAAGATTGTAAACATTTTGTAAAACTTGTTGACGGTTTAATAGTTTTGGCTACGCTGGACAGTACAACGCCTCCTAGAAGACTAAAACTTGTAGACACTTTATTAAGACTAATGAAAAGTTACCTTAGAGCTGTAAAATAAACTTGCCTTAGGTTGATTATATAAACAATTATGAACTGTACGTATTTTTGTTTTGTTAGATGTTTAGGTAGACATAAAAATGTACCTATAGCTAAGTGCTAATAATAAAAAGCTGTAGGTTTGTACGATTGAATGCGTTAATCTCAGAAACCATTTTGTATACTTACTTATTTATTAACCGATTAATAACTAGATTGTTACTCACACTTATATAGTATACCTACTTAAATACCCAATTATAAGTACCTAGTAAGTAGGTACTATTATGGGTACTATTAAGTAGAGAAAGTTATCTCTATAATGGCGTTTGTTACATTTTATCCCTCTTTTAATTTGACAGTTTTCTTAATTTTAGCATTATGATCAGCACATCCAATTCGTAGCAGGTACCTACGAGTATGTCATTTTTCTATTTAAATGTTAGCTCCCGTATCAAAGGTCCTGCTACTGAACAAAAACTGTGCATGAAACTTAGTAGTTAAATGTAAGTACTCATTTCGAAATAATAATACAATTTGATTTCAACATGAAATTAATATACATACTTACTTATCAAATTTCTATCGATGATTCAAAACAATCTCATCAAACCGAAGTATTTATGCCAGGTCTTAGAATAACGCACTTATTTTGCCTTAACTACACACTTAAAATAGACCTGAGTTGGATAAGATTTTAAGTTAAAATCTTCTGACAATCAAATAGCTCTCAACACTGCCTAACACAGAAACCTTCTCTCCAATCAGAACCCAAGTGGCGTCGAGGATAACAAAGTTCTATTCAGAAACTAGGTACATACAAGACGCTTTGAGAGATGAAGTGGGCTAGATACGTATCTGAATATTGAACATTTAAATCACAATAGCGTCTTGATTTATCCAACACCAAGTTGAATTGAATACAAGCTGATATATGGATTCGATACAAACTGTGATCCAAATCGTATTTAGAGGTCCACTGCTGGATATGGGCCACCCGTAATCGACGCGACTCTTTATGGTAGGTATACTAAGTATCAGTAGGTACGGTATGTACCTACTACGTACGTAGATACGTTTTAATCAGCAATTATTATAACAGTTATGTTAAGGTATATGCTTAGGTACCGTCGGATTAGGCACCGCTGGAAATCAGCATTGAGTGGGCGCCTTTTTGGGGCAGGAGTACAGCATCACAAATCGGAATTTTAAGTACTTAGTTCATAGTCAGTTTGTAATATGTACCTACATACTTTCGGTAGATTTTGTTTCAAATAACTCTATAATACATTTATAATTTCCTCTAAAAGTGTATGGGTATGTATGTATTGTAAAACCCAAAGGTAAATAGGCACCATAGAACCAGTGCACTATTTATGCCACTATGCCATCAAGCAGTCATTGTGGCATCGCCATAAATTTAAGACAACTAATTTACCGCTCGGATATAATAAAGTCTGGGACCGATTTCGAATGGGATTGTGGTCCTGTAGTAGGTAGGTACCCATTCGAGATAGCTCCACCGGGAAATGAATCTTCCCCTTGCTTTCTAAAATGTCATTATCAGGTCCTACGACGATGCCAAATTTCGGCCTACTTCAATCTACGTCATTTCGAGAAATTCGCCTCATGCACGTAGTCATACTTTTTTCTTATCAACATCCTTCAGTCATTATTATTATATTGCCATAGAATAAAAATGGCGACTATTATTGCTTACAAAGTCAAGCCATCAAACTTTCGTAAGTGATAACGAAGTTCCATAATCCTAGCTGTAGTATTAAGTACCTTTTACATGTACCTATTTAAATTCATTTTGTGTTTGTAGCGTATGTAACGTATGCAGCGTAATAGTACCCTACATGTTATAGCCAAAACTATAAAGAGACCTGAAGGCTGAAGTGCCGGGTGCCCTGGCTGACACAAAGCGCCTACAGGTCATATTAGGTCCTTATCTATGAAATTGCCGATTTTAAAACTGACTAGTATAAAAATCGATATCTTTTATTCCTCTTTCATGCTAATTTCAAATTCAAATAAATGCTATAACTTAACTATGAAATTGTTAATTTGACTGTTGTTCATTTGTTGCTGCTTATTCCGACGTGATTTGACATGAATCTGCTTCAACTATAGCTGTCAATTCGTCGTTATCGACTTTCGTCTCCGGTCGGCCACGTGCCACATTGTTGATATCAAAATTTCTAGAACAGAAGCGATTCAGAGGTCACAAAAATAACAATATCTATGGAAGAAAAATGCAACAGCGGGAAACAAATGAACAACTGATTTTTAATAATAAATTTCATAGCTATATTATAAAATTTATTTGAATTTGGATTTGGATTTCCAAGTACAATGAAAAATATCAATCTTCACACTAGCCAGTATTAAAAATCGGCAATTTCATAGGTAAGGACCTTCTACATAAATTAAACGCGATTAACTTAAAGTTTAGGGCTTATTCAATCAGACTAAACTGAGTTACAAGTAACCAATAGAAAAGTAGGTTTGCAAGCTAAAAAAGTTCTAGCTTTATAAGTATGGGTAGGTACGCCGATTGTATAAAGAGAATTTTCTACAAATAGAAATTTCGAAAAATGATTTATTTCCAAATATTTTTTTTTTTACAAGATGAAAAACATTGGATGAGTTGTTTGGAAAATAAGCCAAGATCTTCCCAAGATGGAAATAACACATGATATGCATAATAACGATGTATTATACTGAAGCTGATGCAGTTTTAGTTAACAGGGCCAAGTCTCCTCAGGGCATTTTTTGTTAATGGTCGTAGTTACACACGCTAGATAAATATTTGTAAAAATAATTAAGTAGGTAGTACATATTACAGCTTTTACGATAAATAATTGAACAACCCGCTCCAAAATGTAGAGAACATTTAAAATTTAGTTTTTCTCCAAACAATTCTATTCACACATACAAGTACCTACACAGATAACATGAATTTCCCCTTCCTTTTTATTAAATTATATTTGTGGCTACAAACAATATTAAAAAACAGTCTTATATGAAACTTTAAAGTTCATATCTTTTTTAGCTTGTTTTAAGCTCTTGTCTGCCTCTCCGTTCAAGAGGAATTTTGCTATCAATTTAAATTGAAATATCCAGTAGAGTAGTTAGCAATTTATTAACAATGAGAATAGTCCTTCTGAGAAATTATTTTGAGCAATACCTAATTTTTTTTACATAGTTTGATTATTTAAGCTTGATGGTCTGTAAAAAGATCAGTAGATTTTTGATATACCTACCAAAGTTTTTAAATTATCTGCATAATAAGTATTATAATGTATAAGTATATTCATGGAATCAAATAAATATGAATGAGATAGCCCACTATTGTACCTATAAACGGATTAAATAGAATGATTCACCCAATGTTTTTTTTTTTTAATTTAAAGGATTTTGCCCTGTGAATATGTAATTTTATTTGGCCGTATATGATAGCCTATCTCACATTACTATGTTATTGATATCAAAAATCTGGAATAACTACAAATACTTATAAGACAAATTGTACGTCGTGACTACGTCTCGCAATCATATTTTAAATTAGTATATAATTTAAATTCTGAAAATTGTAACTCACCAGTCTCACGGTTACTTTGATTTTAAAAACCACGGCTGATCGGCGATAGATTTTGAGATGATGATACTATGGAACGTCAACACTGCACTGGTTTTCACGCGATTTACTACAACGCTGTAATTTCATGCGTGTTATTGTTACGGTGGAGCCGGTTTTCGCGGCGGGATGGAACCACTACGCTCTCCTCAATCCATGCCTGGCGTCTCACAGAAAACACACGAGTTCAGATCACGGAGCTCACAGAAGCCGGCTACACAATCTGTTGTCTTTCAATACATAAACAAACTAGCTAACGTCCTGAAGCTAGCTTCGCATGCCACGGCGCTATCAAAGTGGCACCGTTCCGAAACGTTTTGAATGTGTGCCATTATCGACGCTATATCAGCTGATATCGAACTTTTTTGTTACAACAAAATAGACCCATAGACCCAGACGAGCACTGATGCGACATGAAAAATGTAAGAGGCATGGATGCCTAAAGTTTTACAACCCAAAACTCTAACAGAACGAGATTGAATATGTCCGAGATTAGCGCTGTGTGATGTGTATGCGTATGGGTCGCGCGGCTGCGCCGTAGGCACGGGCGATGCGTCTTTCATTATTGAAGCAATTTGTACACTGAGCCTTTGCAACAAAGTCGATTTGAAAACGCATTGTATTTCTCCGACGGCCTAGTAGAGAGGCGCCCTTTAAATTGAAACTTTAGCACGAACACTGAAGAGTTCATTTGGAATGTTTGGAAAAGAAAATGCTGCAAGCATACGGAGGGGCGAGGTGATTGCAGTGAGGCAAACTCGCGACCCCTCATCTCGATTCTAGTTCGGGGATCTAAAAGATATTCCAGAGAGATAGTAGGTAAGCGCTACGCACCTACGGGTATTATGAGAACATTTTGTTCTACATTGTAAGTTACGTTCTACATAATAATGTTGGTACCTTGTATGGTATGTTTATAGGCTGGCTTCTTCTACATTCTTGCCACTAATTCTAATTTATATTTCCGCTCAAATTAAACATGACGTAGGTACCTGTAGAGCCCTTATAAGACTGCTGAGACCAAACATCCAGTGTAAGAAAATAACATCATGGCTTGAGTAGAGTAGCGACCACACAGAATAGAGAGTACCGACCACATTCCAAAAAAAATTTAAAATCGTCATTAGGTACTCATATTAGGGTTCCGAACCGGTAACGGTTTTATCTTAAATTTATTTTTCTTAATTTTTCAAATGTTTTAATACCTAGTTATTCTCATATTCCAGGCGGAGACAGATCCAACAAATAAAAATCATGAAAATCGGTTCAGCCGTTATCCAGTTATAAATGGTGTAACTAACACGATTTTGCAACTTTTGTTTTAGATACGAGTACCTATATAGAAGATAACAGGCAGCAGGACTAAAGCGATCTCTTCCAGGCACAGATAGAATGAAAGAAGCATAACATAGGTGCACTAATCAGAAATATCAGAATAGGCTCTCTACATTTCAACTTATAATTAACCGTTGATAAAATCGGCCGCATTCCGGCCGTTCCCTGATGCTACCATTTCGCCCTGCCACTGGTGGTAGCACGAGGATGCCAATTTGCTACGTGTACATCAGAATTTAAGTGCCATTTAAGAGGATACATCGATCCTTACTTGAAAATGAAGCGGACGGGTCACGGACCAACCACGGAGGACTATGGAGTTTTAAAATGACAGTGATGCAACTATTTCACGTACGTAAATGGTGAGACGGATATAGTGACCGCGTGCTCGAAGATGTTCAACGTAAACGCCAAATATCATTTTATTCTTTATTTTTTTTTGTGTATCATTTTTTAAATACTTAGATCATATTTTAGTCAAGAAAGATAGGTTCATAACCCGATAAATTAAGGAAATTAGTGAAAATTTAAAACACACTAAAAAAAGTGCGTATCCTGTTTCTTCCTCAGGAATAGCAACGCATAATAGTTAACAACAAAAAATTGCTCGTATTTAAATTCAAACCAATGATCTGAGATCACCTTAAATGAGATCATGATGAAAAGGCAAAAGAATCAATACACACTTGCAATTACCACACTTTATTACGACACATAATACATAGACAAGGTAAGTGTTTTACAAATTGACACAGTACAATAGAATTCCATAAATGGCAGTCTGGTCAAGGATTTTTTTTTTAATTTATTTAACTAACCTACTAATATTTGATTGGATAAAACTATGAAACTACATCAACAATATTGTTACAGGCTTTGGCATTGAAGAACCGATATTTTGATATGGATAAGTTTACTACGGGATAACAGACATGAATTAATATTATAAAATTTAATGGTACTTATATTTATTTATCCGAACCAATAAATATCACTATAATGATGGGGTTTTGGTTTTTTTAATACAAATCTTAAACATCACCTACAATCTTAACCAAAGGCCAAATTCTATTTTTAGGCTGATTTTTTTATATGCTGAATTTTGGTAAATTATACACAATCAATATCCGGGGTTTATTTACCTGATCAATATTTGCTATTGTTCCGTTCGACGGCACAGTTTAAGCTAATCGGACTAAACAATACAATACAATACCATTTTCTCATACACGATAAGATTTCTCGTTGCAGTTTGAACCGTACCGTGCGATCGTAGCGTGTGGCCTCTAACGCCGCGTTTTCGACGACAGCGATGGGCGATGAGTCGGCGGTGGTGAAAGCGGCGAGATCATTTCACTTGCAAACATTTATATGAAGCAGTCATCGACGACAGCGGGCCTTCGGCTGCGCGACGAGCAGTACAGGAGCGGCAGGTGACAAAAACGAACGTAGTCACTTTTATAAATAGTTGTAGTGTTGTATTTCATTTTTATCGAACAAGCATGCAGTATGTCAAAGTATTTGAACGAAATGATCTGTACTATTCTTGAAAGTTATTCTTGAAGTATTATATGAATTATTAAAGACGAAATAAAAAAGAACGAGTAATAAAACAAAACAAACGCATACCTATCAATACTGATGAAGGAA
>DWLO01000795.1:0-17698 GCA_018245335.1 Dalla quadristriga | reverse complement strand
CCCCTCGCAAAGTGCACCTCACTGACTGACTGATTCGTAAGGTCATAGCATACGTAACGTATTTTTCCGATTTTTTTTTTATATTGTTACATATCAAAATACAGAAACAAAATATATGTGACCAGTGACGATATGTTTTTTTTAGTGCGGTTCCGCCCCGTCCGTTATCTCGTCACATATATATTTGTTACTGTATTTTTATATGAAACGATGGCAAAAACACGTTACGTATGCTACGACCCTTATACATAATTAAATTGTACACACGTACAGAATAAAAGGGTCACTGGTGGCAACGGTGCTATAATCTCCGTTTGACTGGAGTTCTCTCGCCAATAATGTCGCAGAAAGCTATGTCTGATAACAAGAAGTAGGCTGGTTCGTTTAAATGAGTTTTCCCTAGTCAGAGCGCTGGCCTTGCTCAGCAACTTAGAGGCTTGAGACCTCAAATTTATGTATTTTGTTTATCTATTGCTGTTGCGCAGGACAGCAAGAGAATACCTTAAAACGGTTGAGAAGTGAATTGGATGTAATCTGTTATGCTTGTAAAGCCTTTTGTGATATATCGGTTTAAAGAAATTATATATAGGTAATATAATAAAATAATTATTAACAAAAATGTTTGTCGGTATCCACATTCCATCCAGTTTACTCAATGAGTTGTTTCGGAGGTCACCAAGCCAACAAAAGCAACAAGTATTTTGCTGGTACCTATTGCTAATCTAAACAGTAACTTATCCAATGCATAGCGTAGCGTAATGGGTATTTAGATTTCGACTTTATCACATACAAGACTTATCACGCGTATGAAAACGCCATGAATGGTGACTGAAAATATTGTTGTGATCGAACGTAGAGCTGCCTATATAATGAAATGATCAGATGAAAATCTATCCCCCCCAGTAAGGATACATCTAGGACCGTTCAAGATCAGATCAGACAGTAGAATCCGGTACGCCCATGTTAGAAATATTAATGGACTGTAGGCACCTAAGTAATTTTTAGTTTAATTGTGACCAAAAACTAAATCTAATTTTAAAGTGAGTACCTGAGTACCAAGTTCCTCCAGAAACAGGCTTTCGTGATTAAATATGAGGTACCTATATTCGGCATCAATAATTCGTATTTTCAACTTGTATGATTCACAAATTTTTACCTACTCTAGCCTGCAACCCAAATAAAACAAAAAATTTCTACCTGCTCGCTAAGAATCTCACAGTTGGGCACAATGTGCGGATAGTAAGCGGCTGATCTACAGCCATTATCCTGCTTCCGAGAGACGGTCTCAGTGAAAAATGTCCACAGACGGCGGGAGTCGCGTCGATCAATATTTTGTTGAGGGAAACACGGAAGTTAGCACCATAATTCAATACCGCTCAAATTTGAAACGCGGCATTCATGTGTCTGTGATTACGAACTCTACACCCCGCGATCGCTTGTCCTGTTCAAAAAAATATGTTTACCGAGTGAGAGACCGTATCGTAAAGTACTGTGATTCATTTGGGTGAGCTTCCAGAAGGGGAGTTTGTCCATTTTTATATTTACACCGTGTCCCTCGCGGCATGCGCGGCGCCTCTTTGCCAGTCTCGCTACTACAGTTTCACGCACGAACACCAGTGCATTGAAAGTGATGTAAATATTGTTCCTACCATAATATTTACACGTGAATTGTTGTTTTCAAGTTGGATACATAGTGTACAAGTGAATAAGTTATAATTTTTTTAGAAAACATGTGGTGTTTATGTGAAATTATGACCGAATTGTGAATTGTTTAGTTTCGATCCGACTGAACAGTGTTCGAGGACATGCCACCCGTGCGTACTCAATGTATTTCAGGAAGCGTTTCAGCAAGGAACTTTTTGTTCACATAACTCACGCTAGAGGTCAGTATCAAATTCAACAAAGCGTTAAAAAGAGAGCGTTACAAAAACAGTCCTAAAATGTAAAATGTTTGATTGTGTATAGACTATGCTTGTAGCTATTTAGGGTTCAAGCACCGATACTCTTCCCTTTTGCATCCCTTCTCCGCCCTTTACGCATGATCGACCGGTTGAGTTTAGGGGTTCACTGTGAGTAGGGTGCGGGTACTGTACGCATTTATAACGATGTACCTCTATTGTATAGCTTCCATTTAGACTTTGATTTAAAAAAATTAAGTAAGTAGTGTGAAATAACATACATTTTTAAAATACTGAATAATATTGTTAAACCATAATAGTACGTACGTAACTAATTGTTATTAAATAAAATATTAATTTCATTACTTATTATGAATATATAATAAGAATGTATAGTATGAATATTCACAGAAATAATGAGTGGCTAATTGTTTTCACAAGTAAACAGATACATACATATCCAAGTTGTAGAATATAAAATAACTAATGGATGGTACATACGTTATAAGGTAATAAAACTTCCCTACGTGATAGAATTATAACAAAAGTACATAAAAAATATTACAATACCAAATATCAATATTTAAAACTATTTCAAAGTAGACTGGGTTGTATTGTAAGGTTTTCAAAATCTGCGTTGTCATTTTTCCCAGAAGACTGGTAAAAAAAAGTATGTTGTTTATTCCAAGTGAATTTTTGGCAATAATTTATCGATTTTAATAATGACATCATATTATTTTAATCACTACCATTACTCGTTCGTTATCAATATTAACCACAATACTAATAAATGTAATTTTTGAACATGGACACATCGCGCAGATCAAAACAACATTTTTTATTGATAAAGTAGTGAAGAGTGAGTGAAGTGAAGCGTCTATCTATGCAGATAGGCACCTTGTAGAGCAAGAGCAAGACGTAGCGAGCGACATCGGACATGTTTGTTTTCATACCGGTCCGAATTAACGTCGCGATTGGTTCAAAATCCATAACTGGCCTCCGAGAGCCAGGTGTCGTTCACACCGCGGCCTCGCGCGCCTCGTCTCGTTAATCACTCGTGTTCGCTATTGTTAAAGCGCGTCGTACAGCCATCTTTGTCAAATTACGGGCGAATCATTTCAATAATTCGGTTGGAGTTAACAAATGGAACAAAACGTTATATCGGTACCGACGCTTCGCGTATTCGATTCTGTTATACTACTACATTCTCTTTTGTTTTATCGCTGACGCTTCGCTGAATGGAAGCGTTACGACTTACGGCATTAACGATCAGCCGACCATTAAAATGATGGATGATGTCGTCTTTTGCAAAAACAGTGTAAAGTGGTAGTTTTAATAAATAATGTGAAGGGTGCTATTGGTGTTTATGTCTCGGCGTGCTTGTGATGAAAACTGCGTCGTAATTTGTCGTACACATTGCATAAATGAGTGGAATGGCGTTGCGGAGCGCGCGGCCCGGAGCATGCGCGCCAGTTTCCTCGCAATCGCTGGGAACGCACTAAATGCCCTTCGTTTACGTGCTTAACAAAATGGGAAGGTCCAGGTTCCCCGGGAAACCGCTAAAATTCCAGAATAGAAAGCGTGTTAGTGTTCTGTCGGGTACTGTTTACCATGAGAATGCTCCGGAGACTCGGCCAGCCAACCGTGGCTCGGCTGCCAACGATTTCGCTGGGGAGAAAGAGGTAAAGCTTTTATGTCGTGTAGTTAAACCTTCTGTGATTTAGTTACATAAAAAATAAAGATGCTCGTAACAACATGTTATGTTTACGTAATAAGTACAAGCATAAACCAGGCCCCAAATGATTCGTACGCTTTTGATATTTACACAAATCTCGTTTTCGGTGATGTATTTAGTTTGCTAAGTTATGTCAACAAAGGATAAAGATGTGCCTAAGGGAACCAAAAGAAAACGTGAAAAGCTATCTATCTATCTAGCTAGGCATATTATTGTATGCAATAGATACTTGTAGATAATATAACCTAACTTTTTACTACAGGAGGACAATGAAGTGAAAATGTTTTGTAAGGTGTCCTTGATAAAACCATGATGGGATTATCTTTAATCAGTGCTACTGATTAAACATATTTCTGCTTTATGTTAACTAACATTTAATTAACAAATACAATAGTGCACAATTTTCATTAATTTGATTTTAATGGGTGTTTATGTCAGTAATTATTTATGATTAATTTTTATCAATCATGATTTATTCAAATTGAATAACTCATTACATGCATACATGTAGAGATGTTTTTGTAATAGGGACCAAAAATATAAAACTTGTCTCTCTCTCTTATCTCAATGTCACAAATAAGTATATTAGTATGTCTGACCTCAATGAAATGAAATTTACAGATTATACCCAGTATATATAACACATGTTTTATTAGCATTGTTGTTTAATCTTAGAGTCATACTCTATTTTCATTATACCTACCAGGATGCTGTTATATTGCAAAAAAAACTTAACATTTGTAATCTTGATAACTTGATTAACAATAGACTATGTGTAATAGATAATACTATTTGAGGTGGCTGAAATGATATCGCCCAGAATATACTATACAGAATATACTTAATATAATTATAAATTATGTTTTACTTACTTTCCATGTTTTTAATATACATTTAAGTTTAGTCTACTATAGGGTTTAGAGGATCTAAAAATATTTACAGTAGAAACATTAAAACAAGAGCTTCATTATAACCTATCCCGAATTGGTATTTATTGCTGTTAGATATTGAGGGCCTCAAATTGAAATATGACATTTCCAGTGCCTTTATACTTCAATAAAGAAATGATTATGAATGTCACATTAATTTATGTATATCTCTGGAGTCTGTAATTGTTATAAATCAAATAAAGTAAATTATTTAAATGGAAACAAAATACCTGACTGCAAAAGCCCTAAAAGAAAAATTTAAAAGTTATCACTGGAAGAGACAGTGCGTATGAGTGAAAAATTATTTTAATTGTAAAAATATATTACATACTTGCATGCATATTACATGCTTTGTTTATCTACGATAACTTTGAAAAATTTCACTCCTGACTCAGTCGGGTAAAAATGAGCTAAAAACTTACATTTCTAACAAGCACGAGCCTAAGACTAAGTTACATTTAGTAATTTACTTTGAATTTTTTTTTTATTATTACAATATGCAGTAATTGCAGCCCACCTATTATAAATTTGTCTATCTTTGTTTTTAAAAAAAAGAGTGGTTTGAGTAGCAGCACCGTTAGGCCTTATTTTCAACGACAGTGACAGACAGGACTTACAATACCAGATAGGAGAACCAATTTGTTATGGAGCCGCTGGTGTTGCCCCTTACATTGATTGACATAGATGGTGAACATAATTCTGAGAATAAACCCATGATTTTCTGATCAGCTTAACTGTATCTCACGTTAATTAATCTTTAGTAATCATATTTGCTTAAAAAACATAAAAATGTTTTTGGTTGAGTAAAAATTTTTTTATTTTAAATTGGACATTCCAGGAAGAAGAGAAGAAAGAAAATAATGAGAATGAGGCAAATGCCATTTGTGAGAATAAAGTGTCCAATAGTATATTAAAAAGTAAGCAAGAAAATTTGGATCACTTGGATCCATCAAAATCGCCTGTACGAACTCGATCACAAAACAAGATGGAGCCAAACAAGGCTGACAAACCCAAACCTGTGAAGAAAACTGTGACATTTGGTACTGTTGAGAGCTGCGAAGACATTTTCTTGCCTTTGAAAAAGGTCCCTATCAAGCATCATGCCCCTCTTGTTTCTATCATAAAGAAGAAGTCATCACTCAAACAAACAGAATACTCAACATTCAATGGTATATTGAAGCCAGCTAAGCTCACTGATTTGAGTTCTAAGTCATCATCAGATCATCAAGAAGGCTATCTAAGGAAAAACCTGAATCCTTTGTCAAAACCTGTAAACAAATTCTCACAGTTTACAGAAAGTCGTTGTATTTCACCACCACCTAGAAATACATCACCTGTGGATAAAGAAGGTGGTGCTAAGTTTGTATTACCAGTGAGAAGTACCCACTCTTCTAGGGTTATCAAACCTAATAAAAGATTTATTGATGGTGAAGATCTGCCCACTGTGGCAAGTAGTATAAGCACTGGAAAAGTTCTTAAGAAACCAAAATTAAAGAGGCTTGTATTTAACAATTTACGTGATGATGAAGACTCCCCTGATGAAGATCAAGCTGATAAAGTTAATGATAATGAAAAGAACAAAGATAGTAATTCATTAACTTCCTGTAGACTCTTCAAAGATAAGACAACACATTCGTTTAAAAGTTTCAATACTGGATCCAGAAAGATTCCACGAGACTTGTTCTCCTATGATAAGGAGCAGGATTACTCTCAAGATGATGATTCAAATATAGAGAGTAGGGAAAAGTTGAAATCACCAGAACCAAACAAGGAAGAGCGTTCTGGACATGCTATGAGGAAACTAATGGATATTTCCGATGCAAGTACTTCAAGCAGTACCAGTAGTGACTCCGAGTCTGAAGAAAGTTGGGAGAGTGAAAGCCCTGGACCTAGTGGCGATGAAGAAGAAAAACAGCCTCCAGTTAGTCCTGAAAAAGAAAAATCATCAGCATCACAACTTTTGAGAGGCAAAGTTATAATTAGAGAGGCCCGTCTGCAGCTAACCACTACACCACAGGCTACTCCAGGACTAGATGGGCCTTTCTCCATACTCTCATCAGTTTCACGTGAGTATTTTTATGCACATTATATTACGTAAATGGCTTTCCTAGTTCTATCACCCTATATATTTATCAATGATCAATTATTTTATTTCAGCTGCCAATCTTCCTACCACAGTTACATGTGGTGTATGTGGAGCCGTACGTTTCTACAGATTTGTCAAACAAGCGCGAAAATTTGGAATTTACTCATGCGAATCTTGTCGTAAATTCATATCCAAGATGCTGAAAAAAGAGAAGATTTCACATAGGACTGGTCCTATTATCATGCAGTGCTTGAAAGGAGAAGGTAAAGCAATATTGAGAGCGTCACATTAAAATATTATTATCACTTGAAAGATTTTGTAAAAAAATAAAATAAAATAATAAGTTATTTATTTCAGACAACAAATTTTTCAATTCCAATTTTTAGTATGGTTATACATAAATACATTAAACAAAATTCTTGAATTATTTAGAAAATACAATAGTATTATAATAGTATAATTATTATATTTCAATTATAATACATTTATTGCAGGTTCATGCCATGTTCCTCCAATAGTTAGATCACAGCAATGGAAATTACTTCGCTGTACTAATAAGACTCGATGTCCTGCTTGTTGGTTGAGGATGTGCTTAAAAGCATTTCAAGTACCACCAAACATAAGAGCCGGACTTACTGCTATGCTACCACCATTCATGAGAGCCGAAGTTAAACAAGTGGGACCTTTAGTACCAGCTAATCCTTTGAGAATGGCAACAACTAATACAGCAAGCAACCAATCTGTATTTGGTGCTATATCCAATCCTGACAATGAAATTAACATCTTTGGAGCTGTTGCTTCTTTGAAAACCACGAAAAAATCGAGTGATGAAGTTGACAAAATTGAGGTAATTAATAAACATAAATGTCAAATGTTGTAATTTTTATAACTTTCACACCTAATTATCTGTATGTTTATTGATCTTTATCCTTATCACTTATTTTGTTTATTTATAGGAGAAGGTGCAAAAAGATCCCGAAATCGTCAAAGAGGCAACTGAAGATTTTAGCGCAAATAGAAAACGTCGACTGACAAGGATCAAGGTTCGAAAGAAAGAAAAGAGTGAATCTAAACAGGTAGAAGATCCCAAGCGACAGAAAATGGAGTTGAAGGGACCAAGAGTGAAACATGTCTGCAGAAGTGCCTCCATTGTTCTGGGACAGCCCATTGCAACATTCCCAACACAGGAAGAGAAAGCAAAACAAGAAAAACCATGTTCAGTGGAAGTTGAATCTAATATACAACCAGTTGTTGAGAAAGACAGAGATACGACAGACATGTCTAGCTGTGATTCTGAAGTGGATACTGAAAACAAGGCTCCTCAAATAGTTCCAGAGGTTATCACTGCAAAGGAAAAAGAAGCGGACAATCAAATTGAAACCAAGAAAAGGAAGATCGAGACAACAACACATCAACTACCACCACCTCCTCCACCTCCCCCAACCCCGACACCACCACAAACAACAACAACAACAACTTCAATAAAATCACAGAACAAGGCAGAGTCTAGTGAAGACGAGATTGTTATGGACCTTGTACCCAAAAAGTCAACAGCTATAAAACCATTAACAAATATTACAAATGTACGTATCATCTTTATATTACCAGTCAACATATTTTTCTGTGTATTAAACAATATTTTAATTATTGGGTAATGTATATCTTTCAGGTTCGTGGTCGATCACAGAAGTCTTATGTTCAGAACCGACCAGAACTGATTTGCGTAGACTTTTGGGAGAGCTATGATCCAGATGAAGTTTGTAGTTCAGGGTTTGGCCTCATTGGAACAGCTCCATTCACTGTAGCCAAGTTATGCTTCTTATGTGGAAGTGCAGGGAGTGAAAAGGTATGTAGTTGGTTATTTCGTAAGTTTGCTATATTTTTTCTTCAAAGTAATTGATTTATAAAACTTCGAAAGGCTAGGCATCTAGGCATCTCTGCCCCTCTGCACATTTTTTAATATTTAATTATCTATTATTCTAATCTTGTACAGATGCTGGTATGCTCGAGCTGCTGCGAATGGTACCACAGCTGGTGCGCGGAGGACGCGGGCGGCGGCGGCGGCTGGACGTGCGCGCGCTGCGTGTGGTGCGCCGCGTGCGCCCGTCCCTCCGCGCGCCTGCGCTGTCGGTCCTGCGCGCGTCACTACCACGCCGCCTGCCTACCGGCCGCGCCGCCGGACCACCGCAGCGACTGGCCGCAGGTACAGTAATGATCTAATATAAAAATAGATGTCCCGACTCTCATCTACGTCGAGTCGAACCCGCTGAAGCTAGAAATTTGAAATTTTGACAGTAGGGCGTACGTAGATTTTATAACGTAGACATCCGCTAGTAACAATAATAAACGCTTTTGCACTCATACCTGCTCACTAGGATTATCTGTGATGCAGGTGGTAGCCATAAAAAAAATATTTAAAAACAATCAAGGCCTGAGAATTAATGTCTCTCACACCGTGTGTCAGTCAGAATCACCGCTAACGCGCCACGGAGTCCTCTTACGGCTTCACGTAGCGCAGGCACCACAGTTTAGCTTAACCCGTCGTTCCCGCCGAAACACTTTTATTTTATGCATATTTATCTAGTTAAAAATTAACACAAAATCTTATCGCAAAAGTTGAGTTGAGTGACAAAATATGTGCTCCCTATATAAATCTGCATAATATGCATGAAGTATCCTCATTTTGCAATGTTGTCGATATTCTCAGTATTTGTCTTTCTCATATTTTAAATTCGAATAGTACAATAAACAATGAAAACTGGTATTTAGCTTTTTAGTTATAACAATTATCTGTAGGGCTATTAAGAGTTTACCAAATAAGCACTATCGTAGTATCGTAAAGAACGAAAGCTTTTCTCACCCTCTTTTACTACTTCTCTCTCCCTCGTCCGGGCTAACACGTCCTGCGTATGTCGCTGTCGATTCGAACTCGTGCGGCGCCGATTTCGAACAAACACCAGGTCGTCTAAATCTATGCGTCGACCCATCATGCATTTATTACGGCCGGGATGAAAGAGTGAATCGTCCAATGGGCTCTTAAATGACACATCTTGCGGTAGGTGCTGTACCTAGACCTATAAACCTAATAAACGCTTTCACACTCACACCAGTCACACCCCCGCACTACGATTCCCTGCGTTGGGACACACAGAAAACAATACAATTTAATGTCCAAGACCCGAGTACAAACATTTATCTGCCAAATAAATGTCTGCCCCGGCCGGGGATTGAATCCTGGACCAAAGGCTCGTGAGTCAGTATCACTAATCAACGCGCCACCGAGTCGTCGGCACAGTTAATTAAGAGTATTGCATACTAGATACAAGCTAGAAAATTATTTACCTTTCACCTGAATCATTCTCAGTTGTGAGTTGTGACCCACGCCCCTAAACTATTAAATTATATTTGAATTTTTGCTTTCAACAGATATGCAGTGCCTGTCTCAAATGCAAGAGCTGCGATGATCCTCGCGTAAATAAGTTCGTCGGTAGCCTACCCTTCTGTAGACCATGTTTTAAATTGCGACAAAAAGGAAACTACTGCCCGCTCTGTCAAGCATGCTACAGAGATAATGATTTTGATAGCAAGGTAATAATATTATGCATTCTTTACATGTCATATAATTTAAATATCGGTGTAAATGCTTATTTGGTTAACATACTTTTCCGCAGATGATGGAGTGTGGCTGGTGTGGCAGATGGGTGCACGCGAGTTGCGAAGGTTTGTCTGGCGAAGGCTACCAATTGCTATCAGCATTACCACCATCTATTGAATACATTTGCTGCAAGTGTATGCCTCTTGATCCACCCTGGAGGAAGATGTTAACTGAACATCTCAAAGGAAGACTTTTACACCTTCTGAAACTACTGGCCAAAAATAAGAAGGCTTGTGCCCTGTTAAAACTAACTCCGCATAAAAATACTCCAGTGCCCAATAAGCCATACCGACTTATGTCGCCGCAAGCCATAAGAAAATTGCATTTTGATAGTGTTGACGAATCTATGAAAAATACTTCAGAGACGAAAGTTTATCGAAATACTGCCAGAGGGCGAAGAAACACTAACTTCACTCCAAATAAATTCGAGAATCCAAGCATGTCTCAAGTTTGGCACTGTTCATCTTTGCTTACAGATGTGGAAATGGAAAAAGAGGAGATCCCACATCCATCACATAAAGTTGTAAATCTACAGGAACCTCTTATGCAAAACAAAGAGATATGTTTTTCTACAAGTCTCTATAGTACTAAAACCGAGTTTGATACGCCACTTGTAGAGGTTCACGAGAACTATCCGCCACAAAATAAAGCTGAAAAGGCAACTACAATGTTACCAACACTACATGACGATAAATATGAACCTATATCAGATGATGACGAGCCTGTAAAAAGCTTTGAACATGCACGAAGTGAACAAGACTTGAGTCCTGCAGTTATTAGACATCCAGATACTCCAATTGATGATGCCCTTGATGAAATGAGTAGGATTACTTCTCCGTCGCTATTAGATGTGAAGAAAAGAGTTAATATGGATGAATATGTCTCACTGAAAGATTTTAATCATGACATGAAAGCAGTGATTGATAGAACCTCAAATATTGAACTTAAAACTATATACAAGGATTTGTTTTCTGAAACATTTCCATGGTTTGACTGTAAGAACAATTGTTTACAACCTAATCTTGAGGTGGAAGGTGAGCAGGATGATACAGAATCTATAAAAGACCATGAAATGTCTGACACGAAAGGTGTTAAAACTGCAATACAGTCAGTGGAACGACCATTGGATCAAATTGTGCCGAAATTAGAATCAGAAGGACAAAAGGAAGAAGAGGATTTGTTGGAATTCTATCCTGTGGTTGACTCACGAATTTGCATTCTTTGCAAAGCTGTGTCAGATGGTGCACCGGCAATGGAAGGTCGCCTCTTGTATTGTGGGCAAAATGATTGGATTCATGCTAATTGTGCTCTTTGGTCTGCGGAAGTTTTTGAAGAAATAGATGGTTCTCTTCAAAATGTACATTCAGCTATCTCAAGAGGCAAAATGATAAAATGCGCTGCTTGTGAAATAAAGGGTGCTAGTGTGGGTTGCTGTGCTAAAAATTGTAGTGAGACATATCACTATGCTTGTGCAAGAAAAGTAAGCTGTGCCTTCATGGACGATAAACGGGTGTTCTGTCCCACACATGGTAAAGATGTACCAAAGAAATGCTTACAAAAGGATGCAGATTTCGAATTAACAAGACCAGTGTATGTGGAACTGGACAAGAAAAAGAAAAGATACAGTGAAATCAGCAAAGTACAATTTCTGATGGGTTCACTAACTGTCAACAGTCTCGGAAAGATAGTACCGTCTGTATCAGACTTTGAAGATTTCTTAATGCCAGTTGATTTCTCCTGCAGTCGTCTGTTTTGGTCTTGTAAGAAGCCTATGAAGATTGTTAGGTACACAATCAAAACAAAACTAATTTTGGCGGAACCCTTACCTGGATTTGACTTTGGTGTGAACATAACAGTTGATCACTCCATGGAAGTGCAAGTGATAGACAGAGTTATAGCTGAGATAGGTGCCTGGCACGAGAGTTTGGAGACTGGTTCCGGAAAAACTATTTTTATGCTGAAGAATGATAAATCACCAATAAAGTTTAGGAATTCAGTTACATTGGAAGATCTGGCAGTAAAACAAGTCGTAGATTTCCTACTCGACAATGTTTGCAAACAAGAACAACAGGATGATGAAGAACCCCAAAATACAGCTGACCTTTTACCACCTGAAGTCAAAGACGCAATATTTGAAGATTTAAACCACGATCTATTAGATGGTATATCTATGCAGGACATATTCCCAAAATTAATGTCTTATGAAGATTTAGTTGCAATGGATTTGAAGAATAACGAATTTTATGGAGCACTAAGCCAAGCAGACGACAAGTCCGATTCCCGTTCTTCTGATTTTATTGACGATCTACTAAATGCTCGCCTAGAATCCGGAAATAAAGAATTGAAGAGAAGTAAATCTGAAATGTTATTACAAAATCATAACTTCAAAACATTAACCACTGGACGTGGCCAACAAAGATCGACCAGCTTAACATGGAATAACAAATTTGATACCAGTTTTCTGTCATCCACAATCAAGAGATGCAAAATGAGCAAATCTTCTACAGTGACTGGTAAATTGAGTCCTGTCCAAAGATCAGCTTTGTCTGAAAGTCAATTGGAGACAATCAAAGAAGGAGAAAGGCCACAAGCTGATAAAAAAGTAAAAGTTGAAACTAGTACCAGCAGCATGAATGATGAAGTACCTCACACATCAGGATTAAATTACCGCACTACTTCACCCAAAGAAAAAGATGAGATTAATAACGAGAAAACTAAAACTGAAGGTTACTTCCCTGATGTAATTGATTTTTACACTAAGATCCAGTGCAGCCCAATTTCTCAACTTGACGGAGCAGCTGATTGGTCAGGGTCAGAAAGCACATGCAGCTCTCGGCCTGGAAGCCCTGATGAGAATGATTTTACTCCAATACAGCAGCTGGATGGCGCAGAAGACACGGGCAATGATAACATGTCAAGAGGCCAAACAAATCAATTTTTGTATAGGGCCAGTGGATCCGAGAGTACCTATACAGTAACAATTGCTGGAAATTCTATAAGTGGTCAGCCCGAATTTGTAATGAGACCTTTGGATGACGGCTCTGTTGTTGCGGGGCAGATGGAACAACTCGTGAGATGTGATAGATGTCAATGCACATATAGAAACAAGGAATCCTATGACAGGCATATCCCATCTTGTGATATGATGTCAACAAGTGAGAGTGAAAGTGAAAACCCTAAATCACCGGAAAATAGAACATTGACAACACTACAAAATGCATTCCAAGGAGCTTTTGCACAACCTATGTTGATTCATGCGGGTGTGGTTAGTGGCACTGAAAATACTGTTAAAGCAGATGGTATTTCTGCGAGACGAACATCCATTAACACCAGACAAATTACAATTAACGGTACTATAGTAGAAACGCCGTCGCCTGGTCCTACCAATGAAATGACAATGACTATTACAGAACAAATGAAATCTGGAACTGTAATTTTTGACCAGAGTAAAACAACTAATGTCCAGGTTTCTGCCAATCAACAAGTACTATCATCTCCACAGATTGTTGTTACTCCGCAGATGTTGTTACCCCCTCCTAAAGCAAGTTCCGCTAGCGGACAAAAGATTATGACACCTCAAATAATAACACAAGGTGGACTCTTACCATACAATATTTGCGTAAAACCAGGAAATGGAACAAATCTTCAGCAAATTCAAGGCGGAACTGATATGGCACAGTTACTGTCAGGAACAGGAGGCATCCAAGTAATATCATCAAATTCTAATCAGGTTCTTACAATACCTTCAAACCAACAAATGTATCAAGGCAAGAATCAAATCACAAACTTCCCCAATATGGCAAGTGCATCTTCAATTGCTTTACCAGTCAATTCTATTCAAGGAATGCCCCATACTTCGATTATTCAGAATATTCAACCAATGATTCGACCTCAACTGCAAGGAAACCCGACAATTGTAATGCCTGCAATGACTGCGCAAAGATTATCTTCACCAAATTCTCACACTAAACAGCAAATTATAATGGGGACAGCTCAAAAGTCGCCCAAGAAGCAGCCAGTGCTTGTTCAACCAAAAACTATTTTCCAAACTACAAACCGTGGACGAGGCCGTCCACTACCAAAACCAACTACTATAAAGAGGCAGCAGACAAAACTTGAGAAAACATATACCACTATCAATCAGTCTCCACTTGGAGCCGGAAACACTGTAATACAGTTGCAAACAAACAACCAGACTGGGCAGCCTTCTATTATTGTACAACCAGTAGCAAATCAAAATATTATGTCTTATATGGAAGCTTTATCGCAGCAACAAAATCAAAACATGCAATATATAGCAACTATTGCACCCCAAGGAGATTATAAAACTGGACCTACACAATTTATTTCACAGAGTGGGCTTGTGCCTCAAACATTCCAGATACAGCAAACCGAGTCTGGAGGACTAGTTGCTGTACCTAGTGGTGGAATACCAGTGCTTCTACCTCAAGGTAATGTCGGAATTCTACCTCAGGCTTTACAACAAGGTGCCACGATTTTACCTCAAGGCACAATACAAGCCCAAGGTATTCTGTCTCAAGGTCCGAACGGCCCGACCATTTTGCCACAAGCAATACACACTCAAAATGGTACTACAATTATACCTCAGGGAACTATTCAAGGCCTGACATCTGGAAACTTAACATCTCAAACAGCCACTCTGCTTCCCAATAATACCATACAAACAGCTCAAAGTGGAATTGGAAATGGACAAACTACAATTATACCAAATGCATTATCTTCTCAAGGTAATACTCTTATATCGTCCGCACCTGGAACTACAATATTACCTCAAGGGACAACAATATTGCCTCAGTTTTGCAATGACCAAGTGCTGCTTGGGTCTGCTCCTACTCTAGAGATGGTCACTGATCCATCTGGATGCATGTACTTGACGGCGACTCAACCGGTTTATTATGGTCTTGAAACAATTGTGCAAAATACTGTTATGTCCTCACAACAGTTTGTGTCTACAGCAATGCAAGGAGTTTTGGCACAAAATAGCAGTTTTTCGGCAACAACTACACAAGTATTCCAAGCAAGCAAAATAGAACCAATTGTGGAAGTTCCCACGGGCTATGTCGTCGTCAACAATGTGGGAGATGGTGTTTCTACACAAGCTGTTTCGTCTGCAGCTAATGTTGTTACAGCACAAACTGTACAATCTTCACCTCAAACATTAAAGACTATTAAATCGAACATTCCAAACTTGACGCTGCAGCCTCTGCCCGATAAGCAACATAATCCTAACCGTCAAACACCCAAACTGATACAGATGAGTCCAGTGTCTGGTGTTTTAACCGGAAGACAGAATCTTAATCCTATTACGTCACAGATTCATAGCATGTCTTTATCAAACTCGTCGCAAAATCTGCAGAGAACAAATATGTCTAAACCAAGCATTGTATCCATGTCACCAAATGTGACGCTGATCTCGTCAACGGGACAACCTATAATGGCGATATCTCAGTCTATACCACATTCATCAACCTTTTCTATGCAGCATATACCTCTATCACAACCCATAGTATCAAGCTCAGTAGCGCCGTCTTCAAATAAAATAAATAACAATATGAAAATTGAAAACTCACATATGATTGAAATTAGTGGAAACTTGCAAGATAACTCAAACTGCACAAGTATGCCAACTATAAGTGTCACACAAAGTATAAAATCACCTACTCCTTGGCGGCAGATGACTTCTAATAATACAGGTATACCAGACAATAAAATTGATGTCCATAACATTACTATGAAAAATACAGCTACTTCAAGTAGCTCCTCCATAAATATTCAAAATAACCTTACTATTGGAAGACAGCATTCCCATAATGAAACAGAAAAACTGAATCAGAATTGTCTCCTTTCTGTATCGAATAGTGGAAATGGTATATCAGGCATTACTTCGCATCAATTCGACTCGAATTTGAACGTCAGCCATCATTCATCAGGTCATTCGTCCTCTAACAATGTCATTCAAATTACATCAGGAAACATTTATCCACCTTCATCTATGACCAGTAACTTTGATGCCGATACAACACTGAAGCTAAGCAAGATTAACGCGCTTTCCAAAACTGAAGGTGGTCATTTGAATTTCTCTCAAGAAATAATGGCATCGCATTCTCACGCTCAGAATGATAAAAGTTTCCAAAACATGGGACCAAGTGATAACAAACATATTACAGAAAATATGTCTAATCAAATAAATATTCATAAATTAAACAGTTGTCAAGTAGCTGGTAATATGAATAGTTCTCCAGCGATAAGCATCATACCGCATAATGTGATTCGACCTCAAATGCAAAACAATCAGAACACTATTTCTCTATCTAATAATCAAAATCAACTATGTTCCGCTTCAAACAATTCTTCTCATGGACAAATTCAGATATTAAATTCAGTAAACAATTCAATGCAGAATGTGAACATGTCATGTCAAGAAATGACAATAAACCGATCGAATGTTCAAGTGTCCAATGAAAACGGTAACCAGCAGAATAATCAACAGAATGATATGATGAGTTCTTCTATGAATGCATCAAATATGGTACACGGAAATATGCAAATGATGTCACATGAAAATAATCACCTCACTTCTAACCAAATACACATAATGAATGGGCAAATCCAACAACATAACCGGCAAATGGATAACACAAATCAAATGAATCAATTAAATCAAGGAGCTTCAAATAGATCGTTTCACGAAAACATAATAACTAATCAACAAAATCACAACCAAGCAAACATGCTTCCCAGCCGAAATACTTCTGATAATAGCAACCATATCAACCAGAATATCAATATGCACAACATGTCTAGCAATCATAACTTGAATCGCTCCGACCTTAATGATTCATCATTAATGTCTCATATGCATATGAATCAGCCAATGTCAAACATGAACAATATGCAGAATAACAGGTTGATTATGGATAATATGCAAGGTCACGGACTTAACAATATGAATCATCAAATGCACTCCAACAGATCAATGGATTCAATGCACAACCAACAAATGCATTCTATGCAACAAATGAACCATCACATGAATAATAATACTAGCCGCACGCAGGTTGATAATAATATGCATTTAAGTCAACAAATGTCGATGCAACAAAATAGACAAATGGATAACATTACTCATCATCACCAACATCAAATGTCTAACGTCATGCAAATGCCGAATAATCGCTCCCATATTGATAATAATCTAATGGGGATGCACCAACATACCCCTAGTCAGATGCATAATAGACAAACGATGGAAAATAATATGCATATGCATCACATGGCAGGAAATACGACTTTGAATATGAACAACCAAATGGATAACTCAAATGTCATGTCCAATATTCATAATAATCGACATGACAACAATACCATGTCCAT
>DWLO01000794.1:0-17710 GCA_018245335.1 Dalla quadristriga | reverse complement strand
CAAATTACCTTATTTTTATCTCATTCTCTTTGCTAATGCAAATTAACTAGCTGGGATTTGTACTTACGTAATTTATACTCGTTTTGTGTTTTAGCTAAATCTCGTTTTGGTACCGTTTTCATCGGTGATAAGTTCGACGGATCCATCAGCGGAAGGTATGATATTATAGTATTATATGCATGTATTGAATCGTGCCGTGACGGCAGAATATAATACAATTGTCACCACCCCTCCTCTTCCCACGGATGTTGTACGAGGCGACTAAGGGAATATAACGGAGAATAGCAGCAGCGTTCTTTGTGCAGCAACTACCATCTACTGCGATCACGAACCCGACTGCTCAGCGTGGTGATTATGGGCAAATCCTAATACTTTTAGGAGAGGCCGTTAGTCCGGCAGTGGACTAATATAGGCTGTTGATGATGATGAGAACTTCTCGAAACCACCGTTACTCGGTTTGGCCACTAACTCCTCCACCAACTTGAAGCAGCGCCGTGGTGGAGTTTACTCAGGGTAAAGCGGGGCGATCATACCAAATTGGTTCTTTCTTCTTTGGTTTTATACGATCGCCCCACCCGTCGCTGACGACGAAAACGCGGCCTTAAAGAACCACCTGCAGGGTTGAGTTTTACTTAGTCAATAAGTTATGGCTACTTGTGGCAGCTTTTTATGTTATTGAGGCAGCATATTGACATGGAGTAACATTATGTCACTTCTGTAATAATTTTAGGTACCTCTATTGAGTGTCTTATACTTTTGGTCACGTTTGTGTCCTTCGTTCGGCGGACTTTGCCTAAACGCTCTCTACGACAACGTTATAACGTCTTTACAAGGTACAATTTAGCGTAACCAAAATTGACTTACGTCAGTTTTTATTAGGCTTTTTCAAAGCGGAGTTGAGATAATAATTAGCTATAGTCCGCCGAAAGATCGACGAAAAGAACAACGTGATTAAAACTAGAACACTACGACATTTCAAGTTGGTCACAGATTATACGACCTAGCAAGTCTGGAGGCAAAGTGGTACATTAATAAATCAAAATCCACAGAGCTAATTAAATTTAAAAAAAAATCAAATTGAAAACATTTTAGTTGAGAATTTGTTTACACTAGTGAGTATATTAGTGGTAATTCCCATGTTATTTGGCCTTGTTGCGAAGTGCGCAGATTCGTAGTTGTTCTATGCCACAAGTGGCCTTCAATTTCTGCAAATGTTCAATATCCAGTTACGCTCGACACGAGTGTAAGTTCAAGTTTTCTATTAATCTGCGCTATCCTTATATGCGTTAACATTTTATAAAGTATTCAATTTGTTCTACTTAGTTCAATGTTCGTAATAATTAATATAGCCAGGAATTCGTGCCGGTTTTATTAAGACAGCGAAACTTGAAACGTGAGACAAGATTGCCTAGTTAAGCGAAACACGTTTAATAACCTATTATAGAGGAACCGAGTAATGCAAAATTGAGTAAAGCTCTAACTGAGAAACTACAGTAGGTAAGTAGGTATTCCTATTTATTGATATGCGCAATATGCAATACCTTGTATACTATATATACTATAAGTATATAGTATATATACTATATATAAGTAAGTATATATACTATAAGTATATAGTATATATACTTATAGTTCACCCGCGTTAAAATCTCTTATCTACCCCAAAGGAACCGGGATAAAAAATCTTCGATCCGTCTTGCAGCGTGAACGAAGGACAAACCAACAAACACACTTTCACATTTATAATATTAGTAAGGGTCTGTTGATACCGGTAGATTCTTAACTTTTTATAATGAATAATTACTAAAACTTTTCGGTGAATGTAAAGGCGACGAGAAAAAACACATTCCCATTATTTAATTTAATATCTGTGTCCAGTAGTTTGAAAACGCGTTGATAAAATCTGTCAAGTATATATAGAAAGTCTAAGGTATTTAGTGGATCAGTGTTACACTGTCATAATTATTAGGAGTGAGTCCCATACGGCTTAGTCCCATCTAGCCCGGTGACTCTACAATAATCGACATTTGTAATAAACCATAAGTTACCCATTAATTGTGCGTAATTTATTTTTGTATTATTTAACACGAATGCTTGTCGGTGATTTTTACCGAATTCTAATTTGTTCATGTTTTTATCGAGAAAAATTAACGTCTTCAATTTTGCCGGTGTCAATGTTACTATTTAATGGAATATACTTCATAAAAACTGCTTGGAGTCATCATATATGCGGCGTTGATTGAGGTCATGATAGGATGCTCAGAAGGAAGCCTACAATCATCGAGCCATTTAGCCACTGCGACCATGCAACTATATGTGAACTGAATAATATTTGTTGTTTCATAACATAAAAATATGTCTATACCCAACTGTATTACCAGGCCGCAACAAACATTTGGTTAAAACTAGTCGCATGCAACATTGTGAAAGGAGCCTATTATGACAAGAATGCGTATTGGAGGTCGTACTTTTGCGTCACTATGACTTGCGCATGCGCATATCCACCTCAATTTATAACGTCTATTGTCTTTGGTAACGCCTCATGTTGTGTGCCATAATAGAAAAAGATTTAGATAGTGCATATCGGATGGTTGTTATATGTGTCAAATATATTACCGTGCATGTATGGAGACCGTAATGAATCCTTGTTTATTAAATGCCTATTTCTATATTTTAAACCCTGGATTAAACCTTTAAGTTATAATTACGTAAGCAACGTATGGAAGAAATACTTATGCAAACAACAGCGTAAGTTATTTTGCAAAATTTTAATAAAATTACTTATACACGTTGTTACTTATATAAGTTGTACAAGCCTTACAATCACCACAAGCTCATCAAAGATCTAAAAAGACGCACGGAAAGGCTCACGTAAAAATAAGTCGTAAATGAAACTTACGCCACGGATTAGATCAAGATTAGATAATAACTTAGTTTCAATCCGTAAAAAACAGACACTCTGTTTAAGAAAAACGCGTTACTATTGGTTGCTTCATCAGATGGACTACATTCCGAACAGCTGCCCAATGGAGAATCAGTCACTATTGACTTATGGTATTTTTAAATTACGTTATAATAGTCGTTAGTATATAGACGGATTAGTCGTAGTTAAACAATTTTATACAAACGCAGCAAGTGCGGTGAGTGCGGTACTGACAAATGTTCCAGGCCTTCAGAGCATGCAGAAAGTGCGATACTGACACCATATGCGGTAAGTACGGTGAGTGCAGACAAAAAAAAAGTGCTAGGCCTTTATAGGGAATACGGCGAATGTGATGCTGACAAAATGCGGGGAATTTGAATAAAACGGCTTCTAAATTGCGGATAGCGGAGAAACCATTGGAAGCGCAAATAAAAACTTGAGCAAACTTTTTCATCTCTGGGAGAAATTACTCTGTCAATGAATTGTACTGGTGAATATGTTTCCATATAAACATACATAAATGTGACATGTGACATTAATTTTATTTAAAATTAGCTGTACCCCGCCACGCGGTGCTGTGGCTCATATAATATTTTCACAATGCTAATTGCTACAGAAGAAAATAATATAAACATAAAAATACGTAACTTTGTGCCAAAACTTTCGGAGATTTAAGATTTTGAACAAACGAACATTACATTTTAATTTATATAGATAGATAATTCAATACTTTTTCGACAATATAATTAATTAAATTAATCTGTACATCTATTTGAAATAAGCACTCTAGCATGTCTGAGGTTTAAATTGGTAAGAAAGAAAGAAAGAAAGAAAGAACTGGAGTAAAGTGTGTATTATAATTTAAGATTTCCTGTACCAAATAAATGATGATTATTAATGATACGGTGCTAGCATATGCAACAACTTTAATAGTAAACATTAAGCTTGGTTTTAATAGCGGTAAAAAAGAGTAGCTTACGTCTTCCCCCGAAGCGCCCTCTGTTGGGTTTGGCGGTCGCGGGTTCTTCGTCCACGCTTGGTTCTCGCGTGGCCGTGTTAAAGCGCTTCTTGCCTGTGTCTGAATCAAACAAAAACATTTACAATATCACTGTCATCATCAGCCCCTCACTGAAGGGTTCTCCTTTCAGAATGAAAAAGGCCTTTACCGCCCGCAGCCCAGCACGTTGTATCAAATGTGGGTTTGCTGACCTCTCCCGTCTTTGAGAAGACTATGTAAAACTATCAATAGAGTAGCCTGTACTCAGTACTCATGTACAGTCTTATTCGAAGTTTGTCAGGGGTGACCACCGGCGGCAGTTGATGGTGAGACTGCATACATGTTTGTTGTCTTCATTACATAAAAAAAGGTGAATGACACTTCTCATTTTAGTCGCTGGTTTTCACGCTTGCACTGGCAAAATCTTCTCAGCCAGTGTAAATCATGATGCGGTGTGCGGTTTGAAACGTTTGCCATTGTGAAAGCCTGTATTTGAGTATGTTCAGAATCCTCTTAACCTACAGTTTATGTAAAGATTTGATGACAAATACGTCCATGATTGCAAATATTATTACTAAATTACAATACTTAGCTAATACGTCATTATTTTAAATTGTTTAAATATCTGTGAACCACATAAACAGTTACGTACACTAAAGCGTGACCGGTCTGAATATTATTAAAACACTTCTTCAAAACGCAGCTAAAAAACTAAGTAGCGGTTTCGTACATTTACATAACAACGTCACGTCACGATCGCCGTAGGCCGTTCACATCAAGGCTATCAACTCCAACCTGCCGCCTCACCGCATCTGATAATAATATGGCATCGACACTACATGTGTCCGATTGTTGCGTAGCCACACCCTAAACAGAAAAGGTCACTGAAAACTCGTAGCTAATAATGTCAATGACATTGCGCCAAAATACTTTTAATGGTTCATCGTCAAAAATCCTGTGGTACGGTTAGACCGGAGAGGTACCACTGCAACATTAACGTATGCAGTGAAACACCTGATTTACTCATTTGAGTTTTGGTGGGAAAGGTGTAGTTGCTGCGCACTCATACCATAAGCGACCATCTCAATCCTATCTCATAAACATCACTAATTAATACCTACTAACTGGACCAATTCTTCCAATACCTTCAGTCCTTTCTGATTTGAATCCTCAAACCAACCATTATAGCCAACCGGCTTTAATAGCCCTTGGTCCATGGTGGCCACATAACCATAGCTCCATAACTGTATGCAACTCTGATTCACTTAGACTCATCGTTATTACCTGACTGCGTCAGGATCGTGGTAATGCTTTTCATGGGTTTGTATGTATGTAAGTATGTATATTTCTTTGCCACGACCTAAAGATTAAACAGCTTGACGAATGGAGAAATGAGGAGTCCTTAGATTCTAGAATTTATAGCTTGTTCTTGTCTTATTCAGTTATTAGTATTTGCAGTAGAGTTTGTTTCTTGTATAATCATTTTATTTATTTCTCACAATCTTAATGAAGGTTATTTAAATCTTTTAAACAATTAAAAGTAAATGATTTTAGTTTAGAAAGTAAATATGGATTGGAGATTACTAAGTAAAAGTAATCTATTATACCATTACCCCAAAATAAACTGCTAGACGATGTACCAGATACTTGTGTAATTAAATACGATAAGGTTCTGAGTACGTAGAAGCTGAACTTTTTACCGACTTTCTCCAACAAATAAGGTATTTAGTTTGAACTTACTGTAGTTAGCCTTGGCTGGGGCATCTGCAGCTGCTTCCTGAGGCTGTGAAGCGACAGGGCCTCCGTTGAGCTTGGCTGGAAAGAGAAGCAGCACTTGATAAATATATTGTTATCCGTGCATGCACGTATCGTGCGTTTTTGTGTAATCTAGTTTTACTTGATAATTACAGGCACTTAGGTAGGCATAACAGGTATTTAAAAATGTTAAATTAAAGATAACTAGTAAGATTATTACCTTTTTGGCCATTTATAATGAAACCGACTTTTAAGTGCTTTTTATTATTATCATATTTATCCTTTCAATCAAAACGCGAAAGTTGCTTCTGGATAGAAAATGGCAGTTATTTTCCGGTTGAACCGGTATCTATAGGAACCTATAGGTATACTACCAGTTGGAATTTGCACGAGCATTATATATTATTACAAGTGTACTTATTTTCCTTGTTTAAAATTTGGCTGGTTTTATGCAGAAAATGCATGCGTCGTTTTGTTATACAACGCTGAACTCCTGCAGCATACGTAATGTAAGGGCGCGTCGAGTAATATGTAAAGTAACTAATTTATGGACACTCCGAGCTTATGTAAATCTTGTAAGCCAAGTATTCCCAC
The DNA here is from genome assembly GCA_018245335.1 of Dalla quadristriga. NCBI lineage: Eukaryota > Metazoa > Arthropoda > Insecta > Lepidoptera > Hesperiidae > Dalla > Dalla quadristriga. The sequence goes on along the minus strand of DWLO01000794.1, from coordinate 11,441 downwards.
GCGTTTCTTACCTTTTACTTCACGCTTTTACATATGCAAAGGATACCTAATATCCAACACAGGTTCGAGCAACTTCTGCACAACAATTATATTAATAGTTGTTTTATATCGTTTACATTTCTTCAAGAAGAATGCTAACCGAGCAATTCAAGGCCCACAACAACTCACTTTCAGGTCCTTTCAATTACATGTGTCCATAGGCGATGGTAACATTAACAATATACAGTTGGAACTGCCCGAGATGGACGTTCCTGGTTCTTTTAAGCGTGTTTTCTTTTTTGCTTCTGATGAACTTTATGCACATTCTATTATAAATAGAAACGAAAATCGGTTGAAAATCGAATTAAAACAAAGTGTTTTAAAACAGGAAATAAGTGACGTAAAGTAATGCAGCGCGTTAGCAGCGAGCGACTCGACCGCGAGTTTATTTGTTCTCAGCTCTCGGTCGTTTGAGATGTTTTCTGTGTGTGTCCGTCACCCATAACACAGGAGAAGCGTGTGTATATTTACTTAGTAACTAACAAGCTGTAGCCTGCGACTCCGCCCGCGTAAAAGTCGTTTTTTCACACAAACTGCCATCCCCTATTCGACCCATTAAGGATTATTGTTGGAAAAAAGTAGCATTATGTATTATTCTGGTGTATAAGCTATAACACTGTAAAGTTTCATCAAAATGCGTTTAGTACTTTTTGCGCGGAAGTGTAACAAACATTCATCCATCCTTATAAACTTTCACATTTATAATATTAGTAGGATATGATTATTTCCTTTTAAAATTAATAAATACCTTCTGCGGCTTGTGCTCTTCGTCTCTTCAGCGCCTCGAGAAGGTCAGTGTTGCTACGGAAGGGCCGCACTCCCCCGGCGACCAGCTTTTTGCCTTCGGTGGACGATGCCGGCGCCTCAGTGGAGGGATCCTGCGCTTCCCCTTCCGCAGGGTACTCCGCTTCATCCTCGTATTCAGCATCCTCCTAGAAAAGAAGGGAAACCTAAGATCGTGTACCTGTCGTCATAAGTTTTGTAGCGACTCCCGTACTCGGTCCCAGTGTGACTCTACTAACGAAGAACTGTGTTCCGGGCTCAATTTTCAAGCATTTCTAGTGAGCTTTCAGCATAGTTACAGATAAAAGTGTGGTCTTTAAAACGCTTATAGATAATTGTAGGTGATGTAGATTTGCTGAAACTGATCTAGTGTATGTGTAAGTGAAGGTTCTCGCCCAGTTTGGATATGTACAAGGGTTGTGTCTACTATCTGCTATGCAATTCACTAACATCAGTCTCGCCCAGAACTTCGACTTTACTTGTCACTTCATACAAGAACTGTCTAACTGACAATTCTCGTGGTATAGTGGCCTTAATTTATCTGACCCTAAATAACTGACGTTAACTTATGTTTTCTTTCAAATTGGTCGACGACAGCGACACCGACAGCTGTCAGTCACCGGGTCACATGGTTTTGTAAACCTATCTCATGGACGAGCTCAACGTTGAGCGTGTTTTTTTCAAATTGCATCCCGGTAATCAAAATATTATATACAATCTTAAATACCCCAATTTACCCCTGCTTAGGATTGGAATTTTGTTATTTTTAGTATAAAAAGGCTTTGTTTGTTTATTTTGTTTTCATTAGGTACGCCGTTAGTGAATGGACAGGTTTTTGTAATATATCGATATTTTTTACATTAGTTATTATTATTACCTAGCCCTGTTCTGTGGTAGGTACGTAGATTTTTTTATTGGCTGTGGTACGAGTATATCCTGGAATAAATGTATGTTTTTCTTCGAAAATGTATGCATTGCTCTAGGGTGAAACTTAAAAATCATTGGCTTTGAATTATTAAATCATATCAATAACTCATTAGCTTTTAAAAAGTCTGGTTGAATTTATTCGAAAGCTTATAATAATCGCGTAGATCATATTCGATAGTAGCGTGTTAATTTTACCGGCCTACCGCGAAGGCGGTATGTATGTACGCATTCCATTGTGGGTGGCGAACAATATTTAGATCACAAACCAGTTTAGTCAAAACGAATGCGTTATCTGGGGCCAGCAAAGACGCACGTAGAAATGCCACCGAGGAAAGGGAGCTCTCGTAGAGGTCACCTGCGAAGGTGACTAGTCCATCGGCCACACGGCCCACTCGCCTTGAACCAGTTGGAAATGAGAGAAACCGTGCAATGTTCGCGAATTTGGACCCCGTCCTTCAATTACGTATTGAACTCGTTATTTTTTATACGGTTGTTTGTTTTAAGTTGTGAAAACCTTCGTTCATAATCACGACAAAGTGAAGTGCATTACTCCTCTTCCTATAATGGCATTACATCTTCTAGTGCAAAACATTTGGGTACAAATTAAAATCCAAGGGTGGAAATGTAATGTTCCAAACATCAATTAATTAGTATTAATTCGTCATCGATCAGAGACGAATAAGAGTATCGATAGTTAGATAAGTAACAACTCTTTGTAACTCTTGCAATGAAATAAATTGAGCTGATTTTATTAGTGGCCGGTCACAGGCAGGTTACAAGTCACTGACGCGACTAACGTCTGTTTTTTGAACGAGATATGTTGATGTCCTTATCCGAAGTACGTAATACAGGAAACTACACACGCACACTCCATCAATACTATTCCCTAAGCTGTGGGTGGACGGACACACACTGAAAAAAACACAAATTTACGTCTAAGACCCGAGTACAAACATCTGCCAAATTAATGTCTGCAACGGTTGGGGATCAAACCCAAGACCCACAGTTAGTTAACCCAGCACATTGATTAACGCGCCAGGGAGTCGTGAATATGTGTCTATTTCTTCGAATTGTGATGAAATTTCATTTGAGTACTTATCGTGCGTGGTATCTTTCATGTCGATCGCAACATTTCTCCTGTCTATATTAAGAAACATAAGTATACATACCTGCTTATTAACAATATTGCTATCAAGCAATGGATATCGCAGTGTCTCGGTAATTACGTTAAATGCATATGGCGCATATCCTTATAATATTACTCGCCAATAAACTTATGTTCAATTCACGGTGCACAAAATATAAGAATAAGTAAAAGTTGTCTCATATTTAAAAATAGATACTAAAATTAAAAAGATATAAAAGCTAGAAGTTTTCGCAATTAGGTAGTTATGAAATGTTACCTCGAGGATGCATTACGAGCTATAACCATATTTTATACGATTGAAATAATTTTTTGCTAAAGGTTAGTTTCGAGGATTAGTACTTCAATTTCAATAGAAAATTCTAATAATGACGAATTCATTACTTGTTGAAGTATCCAACCGGATTTAAACCAAAATAAAAAACAGAGTTGGTGAATTGAGACGGAAAAATATATCGGACTGTTTTGTTTTGTCCTCCTGTGAATGGCGCGATGATCTGACCACAGCGAGCGAAGGTCCTTCACATCCTGCATGACAACATCTATCAGATACGCACATTACTTATTGTGAAGTGAAAGGGAGGGTGTTGTCTCATAAGACAGGACTACGGGTTTAAACCGTATATTCTTGTTTTGACTACTCGAAACACGATGCTTGTTTATTACTAAATTTTCTGGGCTGTACCATTTCTCTTCGCCCGCGCAAAAGACTTCGCTTTGTTTTGATAAAAATTTTCACATTGATGATATTATTATGTATTATTTTCTAAGTAGTAATTTAATGAATCTCCATGCATCATTTCAAGTTTAAAGGCCTTTATATTTTGTATGATGTGTAAGTATAGAAAAAATTTCAATCAGTATCTTACTAATATTATGAATGTAAAATAGGGCCTAGGGGCAGGATCACAGCCATACCCACTTTTGTTATGAAGCAATTGATTTCCAGATTTTGTGGGATCACTGAGCCTCTTGCAATCATGTCAGTCCTCAGGAAATGGCTATGGACGTGCGACCAATTGGAAATAAAACCAAAACCAACTAATAGTAATTGTTCTGACATATTAACACTAAAAAGTACTATCCTTAATGTTACAATTAGAAATAGGCCTATTCATTTTAGATCTAACTGGTCTAACTCGAACTATTAATATTTTTCTTACAGTCCTATTCGAGGTCGGCTACTGGTGTTCATAGGCCTCAGTATCGCTAGTTTGTATACACAACTAAATGTGTGCGGTTCGCAGGGGAACATACTGCCAAGTTCTACCGTGAAACAGTTCTTGGTTTCGGTCGTAGACTCATTGGCGCCGAGCTGAGCCGAGGGTCCCGGGTTCGATACCCGACCGGGGCAGATATTTATCTGGATGTTAAATTACGTTGTTTTCTGTGTGTGTCCGCCACCCGCAACACAGGGAATCCTAGTGCGGGGGTGTGAATGTGTGAGCGTTTTTAACACGGCGATAATCTTTAAATTCCTTATATTACTCCGTACCACCGCATGTATTCGTGACCGCATTTGTAATGCAATCGATTATAGCTAACACGCCCTTCAAGGCGGGGAAATGCTCTTAATAAATTGCTAATAACTAGGGCTCCACCAACAAGCCACTGGTATCGATCGCGCTTGCCGTTGCATTATATATTGTGACCCACATGGTAACGTCATGCTGTTCCATCAATAATTTATGTCCAATAGAATGCCGGCCATATTACAAGGACGACTATTACGTCAGGCGTCGTGTTGGCTAGTTAGCATTCCCCGAATTATAGGCAAACGCCTTTTAAAAGTTCCATTGCTACAACCCAATGAGCGTTCTTCCACTAAAAGGCGACGGCGACGGCCACAGCGCGACAGCTGGGGACTTAATGTATAAAAACCTTTTGCAGACGCCGGTGCGAGTTAGTAGAAAAACGGTAATTTGCGGGCCACGGCAGGGCACGGGTCTCAAATTAGAAGGTTTTTTGAGGAAACAGCCAAGATCCGAGAAAAACACTTGTCGATCACCTAGAGATGCACCCTGGCCTGACCCGGAATTAAACCTTCACGGGGCAGATAAGCAAGGTCACATAGGCTTTGAAAATTAAATGTCACTTGCTCATCACAATTAGAGGAAAATCTTACTAAGATCTAAATAACTCAGTAGTTTTAGCGTTACGGACGTGTACCTACGTCAAAGTAACGTATATAATTATTAGTTAATTTTTGAATTTATCCTGTGGAACATTCATACCATTCGTAAGGAACCTAAAAGTCTGAACAGTCAACGCTTTCTCGAAAATAACGTGAAGCAGCGACCTAGGTAGGTTCTGGGCTACGACAGGTACGTTGTTTCCTAAAGTCTAATTAGTTTGGCTAAATTATTACCTGTGGAGCCGGAGTGGTTGTTGTGGTGGCTTTTCCCTTGGCTAAGAGGCCTCTTTTAAGAAGTCCTCGTGAAGGTGCCGGTCGGGCTTCGCCCTCGTCCTGTGCGCGAGCCGAACCCTCCCACGCCACGCAAGCCACAAGAACAACTCTGAAAATTACAAATATCACAGCTATTATTTATTTCTTGTCACGCTCTATTAAACAACGAACCTAAAATGCATGAATTTGGACGCATTAGATTATGACCACAACTGCTAATAATACCGAGTACAATAATGAGAAACATGGTGGAATAAACTAACGCAAGGATCGATCGGGTTTGACATTGTTACAGGTTTATACATTGTTAGTAAACGAAAAGACGGCTATTATAAAAATATAATAGGTATACCGGTTAAAACGGTATGTAAGTCTATTAGAAATAACTTTCTTAATACCTGATGTAAGAGTTACTCACGAATATTTTATGTAACACACTGTAGATAAGAGCGTCCGTCCCCGTTTATATACAAAATGTCAGGGATGTCTATTAAAAGTATGTAGTTATGCAGTCATCACACGTCTTCGAACCTTTAAGCTATGCATTAATTGCCTAAAAGATAATGCATGCGAATCAAGTTTTTGCCAAGTCTGTCCTTGTAACTTTAACCTTTATAAGCCAAGCCAATATTTTAACAGTACATAGAAGTTATTACAGAATAACTTACATTGACACGATGTGGAATTTGCTTACATTATGATCGAATGGTTATGTTTTGCTCGACAAGTATGGTATGTATATACTAACGTTTTATTGCGAGCCCCGTTTGATCCTGTCTTGCATTAATATTTATCCTGTCACTCTGTTACTGTCGTAAGTGGTGAAGGATATATTTGAGGTCAAGTCGTATTAGTCATAGGGCAATATTTTCATAATGTGTGCAAATGAAGAAACTGGCTGATTACATAATGACGACATCATGATTTTGCATTTTTATTATATCCGTGTCCATCGCGAATTATTATTCACCTAGTTGTATTTAAATGTCAAATTACCAACAATCAAAAGAACAGACGCTGCACGTGATGCGCATTCTGATAACAGTACATGGGTACATTATATACCTATTGGATCGTTTATGAAAATTGTGAATGACCGTTGTGGCTTTACAACATGTGCACTGCTTGCGGACTCGACAAATAAAACATTTAAAAAGATCATAGTAAAACAAAGCTAGGTGAATGTCGGGCAGAGGTGGGTCGACTGTCAGACGGTTGCGCGTAGAGGAGCCGAGTGCGTGAGAGCCTCCAGCCTACGTCGGCCGTCGTTAAAGGTCAACGCGTTGCTTTATAGACAGTTGAGTAACTCCTCTCACAGGGCTGGGTCAGGCTAGACAAGTTCCGTATCCGCTTCCGACTGCAACAAGGCAGCTTTTTTAAGCGCAAAACTATACAACAGCGAGTTACGACCTTAGCTTACTAGCGTACCTGCTGTTTCGAAACTTCACTGATGTAGCCTATAAATACCTATATTCAATAGGTAATATACCTTACATACCTCATATTAAACTTCCATCGGTTTATAGACATAAAACGTACAAACAACTCGCTAGATTGTGCAACCTGATATAATACTCGAAGCTAGATTTACTAACGACAGGGTATGCAACTTTCGATGCGCATTGTAAATTGGAAATCACGAAGTTAGCGAGTCGAGTCACGTCGGAAAAAGTGCAACTTTCTATATTTGTGTATACACAGCAAGGCACGCATGCGGGTGCTCCGAATGTGTAATTGCAACCTCAAATCACAGCAAGGTCAGTCGGGCAAAAACCAGAAGTGGTAAGAATTGGGCGACCTCGCACTGCAATGCGGCAGCCGTCGCGTCAGCAGCCGGCTCCCGAACACCTTGCCGACCGTGAAGGTGTACGCACTTAACCAGAACCACTTATCCTTTCATCACATCTTACCATCATCCTCGAACAGAGTACTAAACGGCCACTATTTCACAGTTTTAACTGTATCAGGCGTATTGAGAACAGGTTATTCTAGTGCAAGCGCAAAAAATTAAGGATGCCTAGACAAAGAAACGAGTTGCGACAGTCGACGTACCTACTATTGTATGCATGAGCATAGTCGAATTCGAAGGCAAACCCATAAGGAATTACCTGAGACAGATACTGGAGTACACATGGAGTACAACGTGTTGTTCAACTTGGTTATCTGTTAGTCTATACGAAAAATGTTTTGCAATATATTATATATTAATCCCGATCTCTGTCTTCGCTCCCGTAAACCTTTATTTCAAAGTAACTCTCTCTTCAACCTATTTAGCAACCTCCTTCAGTACAGTCGCGGTGCATTTGTGGAAAAAACTCCCACTAACTATCCTTACGACGCGCTAATTCACTTGAATCGTCGAAACAACATTCTCTTCAATGATTCACCTTTAAATTTTTATTTCCTCCCTATGCCTCTTACTAATCCTATTGAATTTGATTTGTATGCTGTATTACTATTTTCTATGTTTTATTTCTGTATATTTAATGTTATTTTATTTTTTGTGTGTTTACAACCTAACTCGCATTAGCTGTTCATTATTTCCCTGGCTATCTATCTATATACACCCTATCCCCTTGTTTTTTCTTTTTTTCTTTTCTTTAACTTTGCTCTCTATTTGAAGCATAGGTTGTCTGGAAGAAATTGCTGCATGAGCGATTAGACCGCATATTGCACTGAGTCGTCACTTAGGTATTCTGAGATCTTTTGGTACGCAATAAAGAATATGGTTTTATATTGTATTGATATTTACCAAGCGATGTCATATAATCTACGAGTATTGAGCGAAATCTTTACAAGATAATTTTATAGAACACATTACAACATCCATGAGAAATTCTTCGTCGAATCTTCTCACAGTTCATTCGATGCAAACGATAGATAGATTGAGCAACAAATGAAAACAATGAAACATAATGAGGGCAGAGGTAAGAGCAAATCTCCTCAATCGCGATTATTTTTTTAAATTAAGCAATACATGGTATAAGTTTAAAGGAAACTATGGAATACCAATACGATATGCTCGCGAGTCCCTCTATCTTATAGGTAAATGTCAATCGTCTGGTTATGCAACGTTGTTTTATTACAAAATGTCTGTATGTTTGTCGCAATGCTAGCGTTAGGTAAGTGGTATTTTTGAGTGCATCTTCAACCAGTCGTACCTGCATTTATGTATATGCATATTGTACTTATTGCCCCTGCCTAACATTACTGCATCGGCATGTGGCCACCTTCTTCATGTTCCTTTTTAGTGAAGCAATTGTGACTCAGGATGAGGATGAGTATGATGATGATAGTAACAATTATTCGCCTCTTTAATAGACTTAAAAAAAGTCTTTGCAAAAAGTCATGTCGATCTGTCGTTCTGTTGCAGCGTGAAAGAAGGACAAACCAATAAACACATTTATAATATTAGTATCTAAAGATATTTAATTTTTTGGAAAAGTAATGTTTTTATATCGTTCAATAACGACTTCTGAATAAATTAAATTACGAGGATGGTAAGAGTAGAAAAAAAGCTGAGTCCGTCCTTGGTCCAGTGGTGCGTTGTTCATTTACTCTTTATTGTAAAGCCCCTAACTAGATACAAAAGGTGGGCTTAGAGCCGTGACGCTCTCCACTATTAAAGTGTTTGAGAGAGGCATGCTGACGCATATATTATTATACAGATCGGATATTCGGATGCATATTTACATAAAGTTAATTTAGTAATTGTGGAAGCGGATTCTTAAATAGATTTGTTTGACAAATAAATGGAAATAGATAAATAAAATGAAGCGAGTTTTTAAATTAATTTAATTTGAAATAAAAACGGAATTTCGGGATAACATATTCAAATGCATATTTACTTCAAGTATTAAGTGTTAACAAGTCGCTTTCATAATTTCATGGGCAAAAATTTATTGTAGGTAACAAATTTATCCGAATATCTGATTTCTTCTCATAAAGCACCGCTATCTGGTCATTGCTGAACGTACATGACCGTCTTCTACTTCAACGAAAGAAAATTAAAATGATTTATTTATTTAGTGTTGTAAGTAATAAAAAGTATTTGTCAGCAAAGTACGGCGAAATCATTAAGATAACCGATGGCTGTATACAACTTTGAGGTTAGACCTCGAAACCTAACAAGACGTGAATTGTAACAGAATTTTAATACATAATCTTTATTAATTGAGGCCAACAACTAGAAGTGATTGCATTTATTACAGCTGGTTACACCGCGCACCTACTTGATTAAACGAACAAAGTAGCATAGTTTCAATTTAACCACAAAAATGTTGGTATAATAAATAAGAATCAATCAATCATAATACTGTAAATTCTTATAATGCATTATTGCACCACGTGTAAATTGCAAGTCATCATTTAGAACCTAATACCTGCTAGATAGGTAACCTGCGTAAGAAGTGTTGATAAAGGTAAATTGTGTAATAGGAAATACGATATCTGGCGGGATTGTAGATTGTCTAGTTTAAGAAGAATATTGTTTTTGTACGTATAATAATAACGAGGACAGACATCTCTTTTGTCTTCCTTAAAGGATGCAATGGCATAACTGGGAATTTTAACTCTGGGAATTTAATCTATTTATTTTAACTCTGTACATGATTTGGAATAATAAGTCCAACTAGCCAATACCTGCCTAATAGCAATAGCAAGCGCCTGTCTTAGTAGTTGAAGGTCATCGATAGAGGGAAACCACAAAAACATAACACCGCAGCGATGTTAGATATTCCACACGAAATTGTTTAAACGTGTTTATGTATCTGGTTATCTACTTAGTATAATCGATTCACTTTCTGTTTCTCTTAAAATAAGAATACAATACTGAGATTGAATGATCATATCGGCATTTTAGATAATTTAGAAACTTCACTTTCAAAAAAAATATGATGTAACGTTTATATAATATTACCTCAAATTCCTCAAATAAGTCATTACCTCAAATTGAAAATAGGAACTTCCTCCAAATTTTAATAAATGATGAACTCAAAACAGTTGTATAATAATGTATTGCTACAAATAAACAAAATTAGTCCATTTGTTTGTTAATTTTCACTACAAAAGCTCTAATCTTGCGTACCTATAGTGTTTATTATACAATTTCGTCACCATCGTCATGATTATTGAAATTCAGCGAGTCCCATCTCGACTTGAAGAATTTTAATTTTAGTATTCCGTAGGGACAGTCAGCGGTCTTTTTCCTTAAGGCTGCGATTTTCAAAAAGCCTAATAAGCGTGTAATTGGGGCAATTTTGCTGCGGCAATTATTGAGAAATTACTTGCCAAAAATAAAATTTTAAATCTACAGGATATGTCAGTGGTCGGGCTCAAAAATAAATGTATTTCTAATGTTATTAATTTCGTATGTTCCGCGATGTTTTTAAACGAGTTGTGCGGGCTGAGGTAGAGCTACTTTGGCCTAAATGCTCAAGTCTATAGACGTTGTTAGGGGCCTTAAACTAAACTAAACTAACTAAATTTGTCACCTGGCATATATATACGCACAAAGACCAAACCAGACTTTAGGGCATAAAAAATTCACATGGGCGTACCGAGGGGGAGGCAAAGGAGGCAGCTGCCCTCCCGCTAGGACCGGCCCGTCATCCGAGGTCTAAGCTATCCCGTGTATATCTAGGCCTGCAGGTTAGTGAAGTTTTTTCAAGTATTTAGTAATACCACCCATTACACACCTACTACAGGCAGTGTTCTCTCCTCAAAACTAAGGAGGGCTGAATAGAGGTGAAGATCAACTCTTCACGGGGGTGTTTTTTTTTGTGTTGGGATCGATAGATAATCTAAATTTAAGCAATAAAATATTAAGACTTTTTCCAAATGCTTAGTTTCCGAGATTGTTATTATTTGTTAGCTTTATTATTTTACCATTATAGCTCACAGCTCAAAAAAAATCTGCATTAACTTAAAACCTTAGGTAGGACCGCTTCCAAATCGCGTCGTTTTACCGAGATCAATTTTATCTCCTAAAATATGAGTAAATTTACAAAAACACGCGTTGTGGATCCAAAAGTAATATAAATTCATCTATACCCCAGCCCTAGATGTTGAGCGTTATAAGTTTTCCTTACATCTTCAAAAACATCTTCTGTTTTCAAATTATTGGTATCCATATCTTTCATA
>DWLO01000793.1:0-17713 GCA_018245335.1 Dalla quadristriga | reverse complement strand
TGGTAGATAATACTTTTAGTACTAAGTCCACCTTTGATACCGTTATTGTTTTAATCGGTATGATAAAGTTTTATTAATAAATAAATAAATGTTGTAACGGAATCGTCAGGAAGATAAATCTTAAGGCAAAACATCGTGCAACACTAGAAGGAAAAGCTTTATTTGACTTGTTACCATAGCTGTTGTGAGCATGATATCAAGGTTTAACATATTTTATCCAAGCCATAAAAAGCTTTGTTGGAATATAAGATTTAAAGTGCTAGCGTATGGGCTTTAGTAAGTACGGCTTTGTTTGTAGAAACGTTGCTTTTTCTTTTTCACAACCCTCAAACTCTTATGGCATCGCAATGTTTGCCATGTTATTAAAAAGTTATCCAATTGCAAACAAAATTTCGTCAATTTGCAAGGTCAAATTACCATACTTTTTCGGACCGAGATAGAGGTATCGCGTAATTAGCTTTCGCTTCTGGTGGATGCATAATGTTCTTCCCTTTCAGTCGTTTCTAAATTTTTAATGAGATTTCTAGCAGAATTTTATGAAATTAAATTTTTTCCACTGAATGGGAAGTCCAAAGGTTTCACATGTGTCTAGCTATATAAAGCACTAGACTTTCAAAAACGGGACCAACAAATACCTACATGTAAGTAAACTGTGAATCTGTGTATAGTAATAGTGATTGAACATGAATACACTTTAATTCCAAGCTTACTCTAATTCACATAATTATATCACTTTACTAATATAAATCATCTCAATAATAAATTGAATCATTCTTAACATTATTTATATTTTTTTGCTATTCGACAACGATGTTAATAGTTATTTAAAAATATTAAAAAAATACATTAGGTACATGCATATAGGTAGCCCATTGTAAGATAAACAAACACGATATTCGCAGGCAAAGCTGTGGTGAATATCTAGTTTTGTTAATTGAGTACCTAATCTTTGTTTTATTCGTTGGAAGCAAGTCTTACTTACTGTATTACTATGAATAAAGAATTTTCTCGTCACAAAAACTTTATGATGTAACCACGGTAACTCTAGTTATATTATTATGGGGAATATTAATAGTCACAAATAATCACAACAATGAGACCGAAGGAAATGGAATAATGTAATACAATATTGATATATTATAATGATGATACAAATGATCAACTTAATTCTAACAACCTTAGTTATAGTGGTCACATCTAATAAATAAAATAAATGAAGTACATATCGGTGTACCCATGGTTTGAGGGGGGTCTGAAGGTAAATAAATCCTTTTTTCCCTTTGGTATGAACCAAGTGTAGGGTGCACACTGTACAGGTTGAACCTCGACTCCATGGGGGGCGACTGCCCCCCATTCCCAGTACCCCCCTCCATCCATCCATCCATAAGCCTGCAGATGTCCACTGCTGGACATAGGCCTCCCTTAATCGACGCCACTCCGACCGGTCCTGTGCCCCCTCGGTACGCTCATGCAATTACTAACTTTTTTTTTATTACTAGAGCACTAAAGGTTCCAGTATGACTTCCGTGACTTATATAACTCTTATCTTAGATCTAACTATCCGATGGTACCTACCTAAAGTCAACACGGTAAAGAAACTAAAAAGCAAAAGGAATTGCCACAAACAAAACAAAGCTAAAGGGCGAGAAGTAATTTAGGTTATACAACGGTTTTTAGTGTGTTTTCAATTCCACTAATTTTCTTAATTTCTAGGATTATGAACCTTATTTTGAACATACATGTTTCTTAACTATATGATCTAAATACTTATAACAAAAAAGAAAACGCGACTACGAGGAATTTTCTCGTTTTTTTTATATTTTGAAATGACTCTAATTATTTTCCATTTTCTGTGCCACTATTATACTTTCACGATTTACGAGTAGTTCACGGAATTATTTTTAAAACAAAGTTAATAATCATTTCTGAAACATTTCACAAACTGAACAAATCATTTTCTTAATCCGTCAAATAGTTTCGTGAATAAATATCCGTGATTGGTCCGTGGTCCGTCCGCTTCATTTTGAAGTGATGATCAATGTATCGTCTTATAACAATCAATATTATACAAAGAGATGGCGAGACGGACTGTCGTGCGGCAAAGCTAAACGTTTCAACATGAGAATAAGCTTACCCTGAATTAGCATTCAAATCAGTTGAAACGATCTTTACGTACACGCGACTGGGTTTATATTTGCAATATATATTTAAAACTGGCTCTGAGCTTCAGGCTCTTAGCAAATTGGCTGTATGACAATTCATTGCATAAAAAGTAGGTTGGTACCTGGTTTACGCCAGACTGTTCCTATAGTATCCTATCTATATATGATTACTTTAATCTATACCCTAAGGTATACCATATCCTCTAGAAGAAATCGTTTCTTAGCGATAAGACATTTATATATTATTTATATTTTGTTTCGTATAGTGTATGGTGTACAATAAAGTGTATTATTATTATAGATTTCCACACAGAAACCACCACGCACGACGGAAACTCGAGAACAGGCAATCTATCAAACAAAACAGAACGACTTGTTGGCGTGTTGGTCAGTGACCCTGTCTGACGATCCGTGGGTCCCGGGTTCAATCCTCAGCCGGGGCAGACATTTATTTGGCAGTTTGTACTCGGGTCTTGGGCGTTAAATTGTGTTGTGCTTTCTGTGTGTGTCCGCCATCCGCAACGCAGATAATCGAAGTGCGGGGGTGTGAATGTGTAAACGTAAAAAAAAGGCGGGAAATCGAGCCACGGGCCATATAGGTCAGTGGCTCACGGCTGCTTCAATAAGGAACATCAAAGTGTAGGGACTCATCTTATTCATTAATTATCATCTTTGGCTATAATATAACATATTATATTAGGTCAAATGCATATATAACATATTAGGTCAAATGGATGCACCTTGTTGTAAATTTTGACTGACATTTCCGAATATACTTTTTTTTTAAATAGCAGCTTTTGTCCTTTTTGTGCACAGTTGATATTTACGTCTTTCACATTTTAGGTACTCATTAAATAATGAAGAATTAGTTTTTACAAATTTCACGGCTTCAAATAATAATATGTAGTAAAACGGGAAAGGTCAACAGTTTAAATTTCTTAAAATATGGCTTCGCGACTAACCAAACTTTCATTCTGAAGAAAAATAGATTATGGTTTAAGATCTTTATTAACATTTCTCTAATGACAATCACTTACGAGAAAAAAAACTTAATACAAAACAAAAAAAATTGCTTATCGTTTCGTTCATAAAATAATATTATGATAGCTGTTTTAATAGACAGTGTACAATCACATTAGGCGATTAGGCATAACCACGATTACGACTGCCCATTGCATTCCTGCATTGTAGACAATTTCCAACTTCGCAATGATAAAATCATCATTCGCAATCATTAAATACTTTAATCATTAAATACTTTAATGATCACAAATAGATCAACAAGTGAATGTACGGCGAACCACAAAAGTTCCTGTCCGTGAATGATTCGAAGCTACGAAAGGTGTGGGCGTACTTTTGTTTTCCGCCGTACGCTCGTCTCGTATACTCGTAGGTGGAAGTTATAAACAAAGAACTCGACGTATTGTGTCTTGACAATGGACAAGCACAAGTCTATTACAGTAGCTATTTGTTGCAACTCTTCTCTTCAACGCATTGTGAAGCTCCACGTAGACTGGCATCCTACCTTTATATTTAACTTTGCGCTTCATAAAATCTATATTTAATGTGACTGAAAGTGTAATGCGCAGTTAATAAATTAACGCTCACACACTCACACCCCCGCACTAGGATTCCATGTGTTGTGGAATGTTTGTTCAATTCAATTTGGTTTTATCATGATTTGCTTACAGCAATACACACGGTAGTGTGTCCACCATGTTCGGAAAAGAAAGGGTTACCGTTACATTACATTGGAAGACGCGTAACTTAATGTAGCTAGCATGAGTCGTTGGCGTCAAGTAAACAGATAGTTAAATTTGTTGAGTGTGCTAAGGAGGTAAAAGATAGCAATCGCATCGCTTTTCGTTACGCAATTAACCCGCAGGTCACGCCTTGGCCAAATGGCGTACGTGTTCTACCACTCAGTAGACTATCATGGCTCCCAGTAGTGCGACAGTTTTACAGCCACGTTGAATTTAATAAATTGTTTATCGCTCTTATAACACAGCATTTATCCCGTTAACTTTAACTACCTACCTATTAAAATTCATTCCTTGCGATTTATGTCCAGATCGCGATATTAAAACGCATGCATCAATGTTAGTCTCGACATTTTTGTACGCAGCAGCAATGTATCTTATTATTTCAGCGGGTCACTGATTATATTGACGACATTTTAGTATGGATATTTCTTCATAAACGAGATTCCTGGAGTGTACTCCACTACGCTGCACCAACCATACTATTAGCGTTCAGTCATCCACATGTACACACAAACATCAGCCAGGTTTTTTTATGTGTTTAAGATAGCAAACGAGCATCAGCTCCACCCATCTGCTGCCGCCCATGACATGTCTGACAAACCTCGAATAGGACCGCAAAACGAACTGGGGATGTTAGTCCAGTTAGTATGAGACGTTGAAAGGAAACAAAAGAAAAGAAAAACGATTATTGTTTATCGGTGGTTTACAAAAATGTGACAACAAATGCAACTGCAATGATCTATTGCAAGCAATATGATAGATATGTTTTGTTATAATAGGCTTTGCTAAAAGCCAAAAACAACGAATGAAACGGTGAACTTTCCGATGTACAGTTACACTGTGGCTTTAGTCTCTTTATTCGCAACTGTTTTATTAAAGTACAAAGCTTTGCCTGTGGCATCGCCCGCGTACCTTACCTATCCTACAGGAACCGTTTTTACGGGATAGCAAGTATAAAATACAATACAACACAATACTCTTTATTGTACACCAATAAAAAATATGTCTATGTAATGTAATGTAAGGAGGACAAATCTACAAACCAACAAACCCACTTTCACATTTATAATATTAGTAAATATTCTACTATGTGAATATATCTGAGTGGACCGGAACTAAATCACAAAATTTTCACCGCCAGTTTAACGTTTCACCTATCTGCCTACATAAAAAGTAAGTCCACAAAATTTACATAACATAAAATACAAAATGTATATAAATTCTTTGACGTACCATTTTATACACATTAAATAGAGCCTAGCAATTAACATTCAAAGCTAAAATATATGGAAATCGGTTCAGATTCAGTACAACGTGAAATCGAATGGTTTCAATTGATACCTCTGCGATTTAAACCTACCCAGCGCATTGCTCTACAACTTTATATTGAAATAACAAAATTTACTACTTAAAGGTTTAAAACAAAATGTATTTAACATTTTTAAGTTAAAAGTTATCTCGCGTCGTTAACTATAACCAAAACCAAAGAAGACCAGAGCCCTGTTAAAAGTCATTCTAATGTCATATACGTCTACTGAAGACCAAGACTTATATGGAAAGCGCTATATACATCCTATGTCTATCCTGGGTCCTCCTCAATGGAATGAAACGCAAAAACTACCATACAACAAATTTTAATTGATTGTGTTTCTCACGAAGAACAATTTTCAAATCACTGTAGTAAAAACATTTATTCATTGCTATCATGTGGTTAGTGTATCATTCTATTATCAATTATAATTATATTATAAATTTTTTTACCATTCGGTTAGTCAGGCGTTTTAGAATAAGAAAAGAAGACAAGAAGCTGCACTTACAAATTATCAATAACTTGTAAGTTACATGACAGCAACAAGTATCTGTTTAGGATAATAATATTAAAAAACGAATATAAATTTTCCTGCGTGAACTTATTAAATTCTCGACTTAAATATTTTATATAATACCTATTGTAATTTCTGTGCAAAGTTTGTTAATAATATGTTAATCAGAGAAAGATCCAACTTACCAAAAATCTGTAGGTAGACACACTGCCTAAGCGTAGATGTAAGTTTTGTTCCGAAGTTAAGCACTAACAAAAGGTATTTGAAAGCTCAACTAGTTAGAGCGTAACAAATTATCCTAGTGTTTTGGAAAAGAAAATTTCACGCCAAAGGTGGTTGGAACTGTATACGATTCGCCCGGAGTGGTACCACTGCCACATCCATTTCTGCTGTGCAGTAATTGTTTTTCAATAATTGTGCTTCGGACGGGAAGGTGTGGATTCCGATTATACTCGTATTTTTACAAGAGGCGGACATCCCAGGAATAGCAACGAAGCTGCGGCTGTTCGATTAGTACAAAATACTGAAGATTACTAAGTGTTAGTTCCTATCTTGTATGTATGTATCATTATTATGTATGTTTCTTTAATATGGCACGAAAGTTCTTATTCAAATCAATCGAAACATATTTGTTTGCCAGTATTCGAAATTAAACAAGGCTGTAACAGAACTTATGACCCGACTAGGTATATTGTAATTATTAATTTAATTATTATCTCTTCTTTGACCGCCATCGCGTAATCTCTTCTACCCGAATAAGTCTGCCTTGCTTTCTGTACTTCATTGTATGATAATTAAGTTTCAATAAATACATAAATAAATTTTAGCCACCGGCTCTGCTGCCGAATTACGTAATTTTAGGCGATGCGTTGGTATGGTATTCATCTGATTGTTCGGGCAAATTTTAACTTTAAAGACGTCGGTCGGCGTCGTTAAAGTTCAAATTAACCTGCAGATTAATTCATGCCGAATTCATCTGCACCGTGCTGTACCACGAGATAGTAATAATTGTGAGTTTGACAGTTCTTAGGACAAGTCGAGGTTGAGGGCGAGACTGGTGTTAGAGAATTGCACAGCTGTTGTCCACGGAACTCCAAAAAAAATCATACCATATAGAAGACACTCATGCCTTCTTATATTCACGTTATTAATGTTGGTACATTACCTTTAGCAAGGCAGCAAAGCTGTAATGGCACAAAAGTCGCTTAAGGTATTTCAAGCGTGAAAAATAAGTGTGGCTCTTACAAAACAACAATATTATCTCCCCATTACGAGAGGCTGGAAAACTGTTCTATTGCACCGCATATAAAGCCAACCTTTATAATGTCGTTCTGAATGCTAGTTTCACTACTTACTCAGTAAGGGTTCCGTACTGTAGATATATTTTTACCTTTCTGTGTCCATCTACCAATCAGCCTTTATTGGTCCTCCACTATCTGACGCCACTCCGACCGGTCCTGTGTCCTCTGACTCCAGCGGGTGTTTTCTTTGGGTCCACCTTGTCGAAAGGCGGCTGGTACTCCTTGATTCCGAGTTGCGGTCTGCATTCGAGGACCTTTCTTGCTCTTCGGTTATCAGTACCGTATCAGCATCAATCTTTACCGTGTACCCATTTATAATTTTTATATTAAAGCTTAGCTATGTAGCTAACTATGAATAACTTATAACACAACTTAAGCTTTAAGTAAGTCTAGTTTAGTAAATAAGTACTTACTGCACGTATGGCAGTATGAAAATATGAGAAAATTACTAAAGTAAATCCTTTTCTTTAGTTTCTCGTTTGATATTGCTTCCCAAAATGTTTTAGGGACAATATTGATTTGTGCAATACAATCAGAAAGTTCGATCCTCGGGTTCGATTTCCGCCTAGGGGAATTTATTTTAACATCAATCCCAAAGAATTTTCACGGTAACTCGTAGTTTCGTATTTGGCCAACGGTAAGCTGACTTGAAAAAATCTGTGGATTCCTTATTTTGAAACCTTTAGATACGGTACTCTAAAAACAAAAACATTAAGGCCAAAAACGACGATTGTAATGAACTTTACAAACGTAGAATTATCGTAGACAGCTCTGTCTACGACAATTTACACTGTCTCAATTCGTTCTATTCGGGACTCTTATAGTAAAGTATTTTATTCACAATGTGTATTTTCTACGCTCATGTCATGTTAACAAGTACCACTGAAAACCTTTTTCTGTTATACCTACTATAACAACGAACACGGTTTTTCATAAATATTTTAAGAGTAATTCTTTAATGAAACTGTCTTCCTTCCATCTTTGTAAAGAAGAAAATAAATTGTAATTTATTTTCTATCCTTGTACTATTTTACAATAACTCCCATGAGAATAACTTATAATCCATGTTTATGTCATCACTGCTCAGCTTTGTACAAATTTTAAAAAGGAGGAGGCTATCAATTCGTTTGTATTTTTTTTTACAACACAAGTCCTATTTTCTTTTTCCCTCCTGTGCTCTAATGTCAAAAATTATCCGCCATCTTTGTTTTTATTCTTTTTCAGAAACCATAAACCACTCAAATACGTGTAGTGTGAAGACTCTTCATTTAAGTAACGCTTAGTTGTAATGCGTTTGCAGAAGGACATTTGTCTAATTGTCTAAATGACTGCCTCATTTAGCGCGTTAGTACTATATCTACGAGTACTTCTTTTCTCATATAATATTTATTATCATTGGTCAACTCGTGTATTTTGTTTTTGCACTTAGTAATGAAATGCTGGTTTCTACCTGCAAATGTGTTTACCTAAGAATATGCGTGTATATTCTAAGGGCTTTACCTTTTTCCTAATGGACACCAACATTTATTTTGATAGCAATGTTTTATGGCAGAAAATAATAATTAATCTTAACTGAGCCATCGCATCTGTGAACATTCTGTGACATGTTTTTATACACTTGCCTACTCCTTGGCCACTTTCTGGGTTTACCTTTCCGGTGTGCAAAAACAAAATTAATTACTCTACCTACATAGTAGATAGTAGGTATCCGAGTACAATTGATGATAGCCTAGTGGTTAAAACTTCAGCCTCCTACTCGGCGGTTCCGGGGTTCAAATCCCAGGCGCGCACCTATGACTTTTCTAAGTTATAAGAGGGCTTTAAGAGGGCTATTGCATTTCGCATCTGTCTCCGCACATTCTACATTTTCAATCTTTCAACATTTTCAATGATTGTAAATGTCTAGGTAGACTTTTGAAAAATGTGCTTGCATATCATCGTAGACAATAAATTGATTCTGAATGTTTCATCATTACGTAATATTAAATGCTGATTAAAAGTAAATTTTTCTTATGATCTTTTCTAGTGTAGCCTACCTTATTTCATAGTTGTATTCTTTCGGTCCTCACCATGTGGTTGTCTGGAAGGAATCGCTGCTTAGCGATAAGCTCGCCATTGTACCTTAGAGTTTTGGTGTACAATAAAGAGTAAAATAATAATAATTATAAATAAGAGGTCCCTATATTCTTCAATGTTAATTTTCTTGTCGTATGATCTTATGATCGTATGATGTATGATCGTATGTCGTATGATTGTTATTATGTCTTATGAAATTTCCATAGGTGTGACGTTCAATTTCATTACTTACTCAATTAATACTTGTTTTCAATGTCAACGCAATAAAAGTTTAAGGAAGTTCTCGCATAACTTTATTAATGGATTCTATTTTGAACTTCGTGTACCACTGTATACATCCCCTCTTGGTTTTGAACGGGGTTTCCGGTCTCATGTAATACAGCTCTAGCCCGAGGCGGTACCACCCCAGACCCCATCACACTCATTGCTACCGTGAGGATTTATTGTTTTCAATCAAATTGTATTTCAATTAGGAGCAATTAAGCGGAGATAACACATTTCGGGAGTCCTTGGTTTCAATCCTTTTCTTCCTCTACCTCTGACTTTTCTAAGTGTTTTAAGAGCATTCATTTTATTTTACTTAACTTTATTGAACCACAATAACACAAGTTCAAGGTACAAATGGCGAGATTAATGCGTAATGCTAACCACTGAGCTACCCAGACCTTCCCGAGCGACGGTTTTCCTTTTTAAATAACTTGAACTACATCATTAAATATACAAAATACAATAAATACATACATACTTGAGAAACTGATAAACGGTCTTAAGGAATTATGTATTACATAGGTTCGCACGCGACTCTATTTGCGTAAAATTCCTACTTCTATACACAGTCAGCCGTGTATTTATCGGGATAAAAAGTAGCATGTCGCTCTCTGGCTCACAAACTATTCCTATGAAAATAATCACGCAAATCCGTTTCTCCGTTGCTTCATGAAAGCTGGATAATCCAACAAACATCCATAGAAGTATTCGAATGTTATTGATGCAAATGTAATTCCAAATTTGACAAATTGAAATTCATTTGAAAACCTACTGAAAACGGAGAACCCTCCCTTAAATGGGTAAGTAAGTGTATTTGAGTGGTGTTTCATGTCGCGATAAGGCGACCGTATGTCGTCGTAGTCTGGACAATGAATTGGGGGCCTATTCACAAATCATGACCTGGTGTTTAGTTTAAATTATCATGAGCCGTAAGTAAGAATAAGAGCTTAAGATTTTATACTCGTACTATCATACCGTAGTATATTTTTAAACGGGTGGAGGTACTACCGCCACATCAATTTCTGCTGTGTGATTGAATAATTGTTTATCAATATGCATGTTTTTTTATGTTTTTAAATCACTGTTTTGTACATCGTAGATTAAACGTAACATTATAACAATAGATTTCCGAAAAAGTAATACATGATACAATTAATTGTAATGGTATCTCGCCGAAAAGCAACAAACTCATACGTTCGTAAAATATACGTGGGATGTGAAATCACCTATCCGATTTATTTTATAACATAAGTTAAAATAATTACTTATACATCCACGAGGCGCTAGGTGAGACTGTTATTGATCGGTCGTGATAAATTATCCATTTAAAAAGGAACGCATATTGAATTATGAGCTACTACCATTCTGCAGATAGCCATTTAAAATGTTCTAGGTTAAATTACGAGCGCTGTAATGGCTCATTAATAATCCCTTTTTTCTTTCGTTCGCTTCTGCAAACTTCCTTTGTGATTCTAATGCAAAACTGTAATTAGAAATATTCTTTGGCGGAATTGTGTTATCTTATTATCACATTGGTGCTTACTTAAATACCATCCAGAGAGGGATCTGAATTATCTTCAGGAAGTTGAGAATTCACCGGAATAAATAAATGTATAAAGGTTCGATGCAAGGTGCGTACAGCTACTAGGGAGAACTCGCGACTCCGTCCGCGCGAATTATCCAAATACATAACATTTTAAACAGTGAAAAGGGATACAGACTCTATAGTCAATAACTAAAAACGTGTCAGTATTTTTTGTGATAATGTAAGCTGTTGCGTGAAATCCGTTTACCTATCTATTCTGTCTTATGTCATCCGACATCTATACTCGTACATGTTACAATCATTCTTCAATGAATTTCTTTATTGTAGTTTTTTTGAGAATGTGGTAGAACCTGTGGCCAGGGCTGCGTTTTGCAGCGGATTGCGGAAACTTTTGATATATCTATCGTATCTGGCGTAATCTACGTTTAAGTTAAATACATAAAATAATCGCTTACTCATCGGGATTCTGTATCGAAAAACCGTTAGGTTCTATAGACTCGCTCCTTCGTCTTCCTTATGTCACGGGCCACCCATAGGAGCAATTGACTTCTACCTTGTCCTTGAGGGAACCTGAATCCTCATGAAAATCATGCAAATATTCTTCTTTTCTCTTTTAACATTGAGTGTGACTCCTTTATGTTAAGCTTTTGACGGATATTTCGATCAATCGCGATGTTTTATTGGATTGATAGAGTGCCGGGATTTATCTAGAATGACAAGTACGACACAGATAAATACGTAAGGAAGAAGATACATTTATTTGTTTCCAACAGTACAATAATAAAGCTTAAAATTACATTACAATACAATAGGGACCCTAAGTATAAAGACATTTATCGGTGTTGTAGCTTATGGAAGACAAAAGGGCTCGCACTCAGCATAATTGGTCCATGATGGAACCATGACGCTGAAATAAGAAATAGAAATATATTTATTTATATAAAGTTAAGCAACGAA
The DNA here is from genome assembly GCA_018245335.1 of Dalla quadristriga. NCBI lineage: Eukaryota > Metazoa > Arthropoda > Insecta > Lepidoptera > Hesperiidae > Dalla > Dalla quadristriga. Next base: position 5,818 of record DWLO01000793.1, on the reverse strand, counting down.
ACGTCAGTGTGTTTGTTGGTGTGTACTTCGAAAGAAGTGGAAGTTGAAAAACAAAAAAACACTTGTCAACGGAGCAACGCGGCTACGGATAAGTATTTTATACATGGAGATTGATTATGCCCGAGAGTAAAATCGACTAGGTTTTACAAAAAAAAGGGCCGAAGTGAGGAGGAAGTTTGTATGGAAAACCGATTTTTATGGACAGTATGGACACTATGGACAGTCGCGGGCATGTTCACATAATAAAGTGGTTATAGTGTTTACATCCCATCTAAATTGTTACTAGGGTGCCTCAATTACAACTCCCTAGAGGTCAGAAGATGGAGACAGGAATATTGATAATGTGTAAAATTCTCAGAGGTATGGCGGATTCTCCACACGAGAAGTTGTACAACGGAATAGGAAGCACAGGCTGTTTGCTGTTCCGTTGTGCCGCACAGTGGCCCGTCCGAGGTCTCCCATACCGTGATACCCATACCGTAATACCCTCACCGCCACGCTTTTTGTGACATTTTTGCGGATGAATGAAAGGTGATTCTGACGGAGTGTCTGCAATACTGTGAAATGAATGCGTGATGTATGTATTTTTCTGGATCGCCAACATACTGTACACTGTTTTCATTGATAATAAATATAAAAGTGGATTAAGTGTATGATTGATACTGAATTTTACTTCACTTTTTTTCAGTATATTTATTTTTATTTTATTTAATTTTTAGTTTGACTTTTTAATAATTTATCTTTTATTCGAGTATGTATACTTTACTTTGGTTTTGACATTAATTGACTTTGAATTTCTTATAATTTTTATGATTTATGTATTCAATATTTTTTTTATTTTTTTTTAGTATGTATCTATCTACTAAGTACCTAGTATCTACTTACAAAATAATGTATATTATATGTTTATATGATAAAGTACAGTAGAACATATAGGGAAGTACAATACAATACAATATATAAGTAAATAATATATACCATGCAATCATGCATGCGATACGCGCAATGTCACTGTTTATTCGAAGTTAAGTCTCGGACCCTCGGGAGTCCCTCGAAATGGGCTGTATTATGTTAACTATAACAATAATACATTAAAGTACCTAACTTAATACATCATAGTCTCATACGAGGTGAGAGTACTGGCTACATTTGATTTTCCGGTTCGGTGAAATCTAAACAAAATTAGATTGGTTGGTCGCGGTTCGTGTAAATTACAGACAGAGAATTCCTGATGTCATATTTGTGACCATTTGCGAGTTAAAAATAGTGTGGCAATAATTGTACTGACGACAGGGAAATCGGTCAGAATATTTCCGATGTCATATTTTGTGATCGTTTTGTGTGAGACAATAAGTCGGTAAAAGAATTTCCGATGTCATTGTTTGTGACCATTTTCGTGTGCGGTAACAATAGCGTATTAATGGGTGCACTCACGACAGGCAAGTCGGTCAGAGGATTTCCGACGTCATATTTTGTGATCGTCATGTGTGAGATAATAAGTCGGTAAGAGAATTTCTGATGTCATATTTCGTGTGAGGTAATTTGACAATATTAGTACCTTCAACACAGGCGTAGCAATATTCGTTCTAACGCAGAAAAAAGATTAGGTACTTACCTACCTATCTTTTATAGCTGTATAGGTAAATACTGTAAAATAAGGGTTGTTAATGTTTCTTGTTTCAGTACAAGTGCCGTAAAACTCATAAACCATGTTCGATAGAATTCCAGTAAGCACCCAAATTACAAGAAAGCACTGACTCATGTGTATTACACCCGAACCGCTCAAACACAAGGTAAGGAATGAAAAAGATTATTTTCATTACAAAGAAAGTTCACTGAGTCTTATGTAGGATATGTATTAATGTTGGCAGTGTGAAATAAATGGCACCCTTAGGGTACAGACGCTAAGGGCTATTGAGATAAAACCAATGCGGCAAATTAGTGTACCCTCTACAATCCCTGAAAATTTCATCAAAAATACGCAGTCAGACAGCCAAACACAAATTCTAAGAACGGTTGATTAAGTTAAGATGTCATATAAATAGCGTATTTCAATGAATTATCGACCATAATTTTAATATCACAGAAAGACACTGAAATTGTATTTATTGATAAGATTACTGTAGGCACTGCTTCACAGTTGTTGACTTGACCCCTCTTATTCACAAACATAATTTGATAACAAATTACTTCTAAACTAATCAGCTAACATCTTTACTTGCCTACCCACGGCATGTAGTAGCGACGTAATCCATTTACACAACATTGATCAGTAAACCATTAAGTTTATTAAATTGTTGCATAAAACTTTAACAATTTCTCATGACAGTCTAATTGCGCAAAAGTTATATTAAACAGCTTATTGTAATAAACGTCGGACCTCTCCCAAGAGGCCTTGTCACCGACTCGTTTATTTCCTTTTCATGTGTTTCGCCAAATACAAGGGAATGTACTCGTAAACACGTCAGTATACTCAGTATAACGTAGGCTGGGGTAAAACGCCTCACTTCGCGTGTTGTTAAGGAAGTAACAGTAGATACTAGACATTCGTACAGTCAACATCAAAAATATAGATTACTTATACACTTTTAATATACAATAAAATGCTAAACACTTTTTGATATATTAAGACTGAATATACAAATTAAGATGTAACACCCAATGTATACAATAGATAGTCTTATCGCTAATAGTGATCTCTTCCAGACAATCTTATGCACGAAGAACTCATATGGAAGAGGGAAATTTACTGGTTATGTACGCAATGTTCATGCATGGGAAACATATCTGAACCAAAACATGATACACAAAAAGCAAAGGACCATAGAAGAAAAGATAATACGTTACAGAGAGAGAAAAAAAAAGAAAAGATAGGGAAATGCTTTAAGAGAAGTAGTTAAAGCGACGAATAATAACTTACTTTTCAAAGGAGTATACAGGCCAAAATTCCATAGATTAGCAGCAACTTAGAATTATACAGTTATAGTTCGAACGAAGTACTCGATAATTTCGTTCCTTAAGGTAACTTGGGGCAGTAGGCTTAAACAGCACCGTTTCTGTGTGATTCCGCCAGGGAATTCTAGTGCGGGGGAGTTATTGTGTAAGCGTATATTTTACAAAGATCATCCAATTTTGTTGCCACGCAGTCTTGTGGTATAGCACGAGCAATAAATAGTGTAGCATCAGGAAACGCCCCTTTCAGCATCTATATACTGCCCGGAAAAAATACTTATCCCGTTTCTGTCTTTGATGAAGTTGGAAGTTCCCTATTATGTGAAGACGTTTTCACATAGATTTTTGTTATACGTTGCACTTGCAGTATTAAAAATGGCTTCAAAAACACGAACAATGCAGAGACTCATAATTTATTCCTCAGAAATGACATTAAAATGCAAACATAAATTATAGAGCTAAATACTATACTTACTCGAATGCGGTCACGCGAACTTGGAATGAAAAAAATCAAAGCAAGATGGAAGCAATTACCTCGTGAAAACAGTTTAATTAACGTTGCAAGAAACTTCTAGAAGACCCGCAAACGAAGGAACAGCAAGAATCGAAAAGATTGACTTCCAATTGGTTTTAAGGAAACTACTACGATAATAGAACGATAAGAGAACTACTAAGATGTTTATTTGAAGCTGAACAGAACACCTGATCCCTTTACGAGATAATTTTAGCAACGTCTCGACACTTCGTATATGGTAGAATCTATATACAGTTCGCCTGGGGCGGCAATACCGCTAAACCCATTTCTGCCGTGAAATAATTGTGTTCCGGTCGAAAAGGTGTGAATACCAGTTAAACTTATATAAGGATGTCTGGAAGAGATCGCTCTATAGCGATAAGACCGCCTTTTCTACTGGGTCTTCTGTGTTGCTGTTGCTTTGTTTACCTCGTGTATACAATAAAATGTCCCCGGCCGGGGATCGAACCCGGGACCCACAGCTCGTCAGTCAGGGTCACTAACCTCGCCTTGAAGTCGTCTTCACAACAATCCTCAGAACCAAAAGTATTGTATTGTTTGAGTTACCCCAGTGACTACTCCGGTAACGGGGCAGTAGCGGCTAAGCCCTTCTTCTCGGTAAAACTAGGTCTGGTGGTGATAACTAACTCGTCATAACGTTGACCATCACAAAGGATTGACTGGTGGAGAATGCCATTAAGCATTGCGTCCGGCCTTTGTAATTCTGAGATAAGGCTTTGCAATAAAGTGTGAAATAAATAAATAAAAAATAAACCTTACGGGGCAGGTGGTCCTACTGTTCTGTCCACCCAGTTAGACTACTAGCCTTCGTCGGGGCGGTAGTCCAACTAATTTAGGCGTTGGTATCTACGACAGTTCCATATACCAACTTTCCAACGGTTCGCTCGCTGCACAATGGAGGGTTCTACCACTTCGTATAGCGACAGCATATTGTTACAATACTTTCATATATTTCCTCATAAAACTTAAATCCGTGAGGTTATCTTTATTATTTATTTGAATAATATTTACAACCATAACCGCTTTAAGAAATATTACTTAGCGTGTTTTTGTGAACTACTCGCCTTTTATTAGTAGGTGAAGGTGACTGTTTGGCTCCATTAAATTTAATATGTTCTTACTTGGTTCTTACTCATTACCCGCTCCGTGTTATAAAACTTTACGACATCTCGTAAAAGTAACACAATAATTATAAACACACAATATTTTTTATCCATATGCATTTAAGTTTATTATGCATGCATTGATAACTGAATAATGTGTTTAGTTATATCATATACCAACAATCGGACAGTAAATATCTGCAGTGAATCATACGTCCAAGGCAGATGATGCGATGGGTCACATTGCAACGCAAACGTGTACCAAACCTATGCCACGCAACAGAATAAAGCGGTAATTGCAAAAAAAATTTTTTACAGAAGAGACAAAAATCGTGAATTATAACAAAGTTGAACCTATGACAGGAGATGAGAATAGTGGCCTACGCCAGGATGGCTGTCAGCTCGCGCGGGAGCTCCAGAGGCCTTGTTCATCTTGAGAGTGGCCGTGGCCACCGGGTGCGTTTGACATCCACGCTTGAGAGAAACTAGGGTTTCAAGTTTGTCGAACCAAAAGGCAAGATACTGCCACGTAAGACAAATCGCAAGATCAAAATCAAAAACCGATATTTTTATTTTATTTTATTTTATTTAAACAAAGCTTAATCGAACAATTCAAGTAACTAACGAATGTTAGGGAAGTTCACGTAATGATAATTATATTACTACATTTCCCACTTGATAATAGTCATACCACTTTAATAAATAGTGCATAAAACAATAATCCACAATTCTAACAGTATACATATAACTTGCTTTAGTTTTTGTTCAGAGATATTATCATAACCAATAAACAATACTTCAATTCAAATTTCAAATGATTAGTATAGCCCGTCTTTCTGTCTGTGTGTCAATACGCAGTTCCCCAGGAATAGCTAAAGTTTGAGTTACTATGTCTTTGGTGTTGTTGTCAAGTATACAAGATTCAGTTTTCAAGTGATTTCAGTTAAGAGATGTTTTCATATTTCACTGACGCGTAAAAATGTATATAGACCATCGATACTTTCCGACAAACTAGAACCCTGAAAAATTGTACAAAGTTAATAAGGAAATCATCAATTCTAATTCTATCTGGTACTTAATCACAGATAGAGTTTTCGTTTACGTGAATTTTACGGTCTTGCATTAGGCCAGGTTAAATTAAGTTCTCTAATAATAAGTTCTGTGATACCTTTTCTTACTAGTAAGTATTATAAATGCGAAAATTTGTTTGTTTGTTTCATACGCCTTC
>DWLO01000792.1:0-17723 GCA_018245335.1 Dalla quadristriga | reverse complement strand
ACGATATATTTGTTGCTCTACTTTTTACCCACTGTCGTTCAACGTTGCTTTGTCCAAAATATTGTTATTCAAAATACCTTAACGATTGAATTGAACAGTCGTCACTGAAATAATGTTTAATATCTTCAAATCGATTACATGCGAATAAGATAAGTATATTTCAATGACTAAGAACGTTGAAGGTTCGCATCATAGAGTAAATCTGATATCACCGACTTACCTATACTATAATCGTGAAGTAATCTAAACAAAAACGTAACGCCCGACAGCCCGCACAACTTGCTCAAGGTCGGAGAAAGTTAGAGAAAGGATATGCAAAGCGAACCTGACGTCACACCACTTCGCAACTACCGAGCAATTCTCGTTTACTAAAACATTCAAACAACCGTTTACAACAAATATCTCGTAAACTGCTCAGGTGCTAGATAATACTACTTAATTTGCATTCGGTATCAAAGCCTTAATAGCGGCCGTAAACCTTTTGAACTATTTCCATCTGACAATATAATTTTGACATCAAAGATTGACATTTACCAGTCGTGTGCAACAGCTCAAATAGCTTTTTCAGTGTAATATTATGGCCGTATCGTAATGTCGAGAAGCGTGGGCCATTAGCAATTAGTAACCCAAGCTCGTTACCTTCAAACGCGGAGGCAGCCCTTCATTTTTGTTAGCGCCGTCCGTACTCTACCTTCGTGAAGGTGAACGATACTGTGCTGGCTAAAATCATACTCGGTTGATCTCGCTCGCGTTCATAGTTAGATTATTAGAATGACAGAGATAGATAGAATTGGATGTTGTTATTAGTTAGTCTAACGCGCACTAGGCATAAGGTCGCTCGGACAAAACGTAGATGCGTCAACGAACGCTGGCAAGGTGACGCATTGTCACTAGGAATGTATTATTGTAATATAGGATGCTAGGTGCGTAATAAATAGTGCTGCATGTTGAAAAATTCATTATATTCATACGCTCATAACGGATACATATATGTAACGGGTTTCTATCGCTGAAACATTCAAACGCGAAGGATAATGCGTTTTGAATTCCACTTCTGATATGTTTTTCTCTCATACATTGCTAATATGGGTTTGTGGCGATAATGTTAAATGTGTTATGATTTTCTTTTTGTAACGTATAATTTTATTATAATATCAAACATATCGAGACCTACATAACGCTTAATGCTCTATGTTAAATTTTAACAGGTCGTCTAAATTTAAAACTATATTATTTTAACTGAATACTGTATTTCTGTATCGTATGGTCTAAAGGAAATCAATGTTTGTATATATTTATCTTAATGCCTATATCTGTGTGCAAACAATCGTATAATCAGATAGATTACGACGTATACGAAGTGACATAAAACTGAGTTTCAGTCTTTCTAAATCCATAAATTGTATATCGTTTTACCGTAAAATTTTCGAGCGTAATAATTTCTCTACATACAGCAAAACTTACTTGTTATTCTCAGTAGAATAAGAGATTTCGTAATGCTACGAGTAGTTTCATTAAATTTGATTTAATCTGTACTATCGTAGCTAGAATATTCAATAATACACGCAGTTATTTAGTTTGAGTGTTTGTTTAAATTTGACGATAATTTAAGTTTTTAAAATAAATGTAAGTAAATGTAAATTACATGATTGTAAGATTTCTTTTTGTTACGTGTAATCTCACGCTTTTTATTTTTTAGTTTTAGAATAGTTAAGGAACTTTCTAGCCTACTAAAAATATTATGTTTGTACAGTATCCACAGCCCTACATTTACATACTTAGACACAGAAGTCAACTGCAGTCGTCGCGACGGGTATGACACTAATCGTAAACACGATCATATTACTAGCAGACCGGAGAGGCGGTTGTCTAAAATTAGGGTCAATGATGATAAAGACATAAAATCGTTATCTAGCACTCCCGCATAATTCATGAATTTACGATTCCTTTTTATGATATCGAAGCAGCGATTGCTACTTCCATGCATACGTATTCGTACTACTGCAGGTCATGGACATTTGTAACAAACTTCTAACAACAGGATCTCAGTCGTAAGAAGTAAGACAAAGCTGCGTTTCCACTTTTAAGGACTAGGAGGGACGCCTTAATGAGTATGTAGGGCAACCATAGGTACAGCATTCGTTTTTCAAACGTAACATTCTAGAACACTGCTGAATGACGGAATGTACAACAAGTAATCGCGAGCTAACAGTGGCGGTCCGTGACTCTACCTAGGATTGTCGCTAGGTTCATTCGCAAGGCCAGAGCTTGCGCTTGCGTGGGAACACCGCTATTGTCCTCATGCTTACTAAATTAATATGAAATATCCTCCAACGCAAAAAGAGTCGTTGAATGTTTCGCTTAAAAGGGTTTGTTTGGTATAAATTTGATGTGCCGGCCTGAGACAAATAAAGAGACATAAAATCAGGAATGATTTTGCTATTAAGCCTGTAACTCCTTTTTCTAACTTCATGTACTTACGACCATTCAAACAAATAACAAAATACTTGATTTCATTGACTATCTTAAACTGTAACTTTTTATAAATTATTCAATTGGGGATGAAAATTTGTATGAGAAAACGGGCGGAGTCGCGGGCAAAGTCTAGGAATAAATAAAAGATTTTGTTGAATTATGTTAATACATAAATATAATTTTAATAAATTGAAAAACTAATTTAGTAATGCAGTAAATTTGCTATTTTTGAAATTGTAGGCATAACTTTTAAATTCATTGTTAATTAATTATTTGGTTTTTAAATAGATTAATTTAAAAATTATGCCTACAATTTATAATTTACATAAAATTAGCTTGATTTCATATTGTATATTATAATTATGTAATTGTAAGACTATGTTGACTAGTTTAAATATACGTCCCTTTATTTGTAATTGAACAAGGTCCTCGAAAGATGATGTCGGGGGGAATGTTGTAAATGGGGTAAATGCGTCCTGGGAACGACGACTTGAAGGGAAAAAAAATAAAAATATTCCACGGTGAACAGACGCAACAGTGTTGAAACCGTACCTTTAAACTAGAGTTGAATGATCTTGGAACCAAACTCCCAACCAAAGCTAAGACGAGTTATGGAAAGTGAGAGTAGATATTTATATCTTATAAATAGATACTGACCTTTCGCTCGACGGATGCGTCAGCCAAAGTTGCGTGATGTAACCCTACAATGTAACACACACATAGACAAACCAGTTCTTTATAACTTCGATCACACGTTTAAGTGGGATGTATGTGTGTGTGTAAGCTACTTCACGATCAACAGTCGAAAGAGAAAGTGGTTAAGGTCTCGAGTGTCTCGACGGTGCCTGACCGATGCGAGTAGTGCCGCTACAGAAACGGGTTTCCAGTATCGATACTATAATCCATATTAAAAGACGATACTGGAATTCTAAAATAGCGAAGCAAAATGTATCAGTTGATACCATCTAGTGATTCTTATCCTGCCAATGCTTTCACTTACGTTGACTGGCGCGGTTGATGACAGTAGAAAGTACACGGTGATTTATTAGATACTTCAATTATCTATTGCAAACTTGCTAACGCAATTAATTCTAGCCCTCCTCCTCGTCTCTAATAAATTGTAACTTTGTAAATTGTAAATTTTTCGCTAATAAATAGTTATTTATTAGTGAAACAAAAAAAAATATTTTAAAAGTTGAAGTTCGTGGGAACGCATAACACTGTAATCAATATTTTTTTCATTACTGAACAAAATATCAAACACGGTTAAATTAAATGTTCCTAATTTTAATATCGATAGCAAATAATAGTTACTTCACTACACAAGTGTGCGATCTCACGGGAAATGCCGTTCGTTTTACACGCGGTGCCGTTGCATTTGCATTTACTCTAGCAGGACAATAACGTGCGCCTGCGCAAGCTAGACTGTGGCTCTCACTCTTACTTGCAAAAAGCTGAATGAAATGAACCTAATAATTAGTCTTGGAAGTGGCACAATTAAAAAAACATTACAATAAACATTTAAATATACGAGTATATTGTCATAAGGTTCTACATTTAAACTATTATAGTCACGTAAGTCACGTTACTACGTCATGGGGGACCCCACGGGTGGTACCGCTTGCCGTACACCGAGTACCGTTGCCTTTGCGTGTAGAACGACAACGTGCGCACGAGCAGCCTAGACAGCCACTCTTGCTTTTCATGACATTTATTTTTAAGAACACAAATTGAACGTTTGATTTGGCTTTATTTGAGACGAGGCTTTGCTTGCAGTTCCGCTCGCGTAATTCCACAGGAACCGTACATATTTCTGGGATAAAAAGCAGCCGATATTTTCCGGCCTATAAACTATATTTATGCACAAATCAGGTCTATCCGTCAATTTGTTACAGTTGAAAAAAGGACAAACAAAGAAACCAACAAACATACTTTTATATTTCTAATATTAGTAAGGATGGTTGACCGATATTTTAGGGCCAAACCTTTTCATACATACTGGATGTATTAATGTCCGTTCGCATTACTTATCAGTCCGAGTCCTGACAAATGCCAAAACTTTTCCACTATGCAAATGTGTTAAGTCTTCCTACTCTTATCACATGTAGAGTAGTATCCCAGGATAGGGTTAGGCAGATGATGATCATAACGATGATCCAGTAAGGATCCAGCAATAAATGAACTGTGTATACTTACCAAAAAGCATAATTTTATAAAACAATGACAAAATAAATAATTTTATTCTATAAAAGTTATGTAGGGTTATGTATTAAAACAGAATGAATTTTACCATGGTTAGACTTTGGAAATACATGAAACTTAGCTTTGATTACTACTACCTCTAAGTTGTTTATAATCCAAAAGACCATGATATCGCGTATTCCGTCAATGGGAAATCCGACGTGAGGCACTGCAGGCCTCACACCGAGTACCGTTGCCTCTAGTGGCCCAAGAATGCGCACGCGCAGCCTAGACAATTACTCTCGCTTTCGACTCTACGCTTTTTATGTCTCTCGCTCGAACGTAATAGTTTACTGGGCTCTTTTTAATGGCGGCGCGTCTACTTTCTTCACGACTCACGTCTTACTGAACATTTATGTTTCATTTTGGGATAGTAACTTTCCACGGTATAAAATACAGCGTTGCTGAACATTTTCAATTTTAAAAACTCGAACAAGCACTGATGAGAAAGAGAAAAAAAATATTTTTGGAAGCTAACTAGTTAAATTTTTAAATGTGTAGCGATTTATAGATATTGAATATATTTTAGGACTACTTGTACCTAACTGTATTTTTAATCTTGTCCAATCGCTGTAGTATTGTAAAGAAAACAATAATTTATGTAGTATCCGTTTACAAATAATACAATAAATTATTTCTTACAAGTATCGATTTAGAAACCGCAAATGGCTTACTAATTGTAAACTTAACCTTTGCCTTGTCTTGCTAACTTTTCAGGACCGCCGACCGTTTCCAAGTATCTCTCGAAGCGTGATGTAAAAAAAACAAGATAAAATCGTGAAGCAAGCATTCAAAACTTTAAAACCTTGACCACGGCTGTCTGACATTAAAACACACGCCTTTCACGGCTCCGTCAGGTGGACGTTTTATAACTGACTTTCCATTTTCTTTGGCCGATGCCGCTCTTGGTAGCTATATAGCAATAAATTACAATAAAATAATCTCTTAAATTTGTTTAATAGACAATCAGATAAAGTTGCAACACATCAGCAAAGGAAGCCTAGTTATGTGTTCATTTTCTAAGTTTTTTACTGTTATAAATCGAAATGAACCGAATGGGACAAGTAGTTTTCAAGCCGCCCAATTCCAACCACTTCCATTATGAAAATGCCGAAGTTCACCCATTCATGTACATACTGCGCTTGACATTGCTTTACATCCGTGATGGCTTGAGTTTTACATTTTGCAACAAACTCATAAACGTCTCCATGGTATATTTCATCACCGTTATTGTCATCAAGCAATAACTGGTTTATTGCTGGGTACAAGTCTCCTAGAGTGAAAAAATAAAAGCCTCTAACAAGCTTATACGTAACAAAACAAACTGCACTGCACTTGTCTCGCAAACGCGTGCCTGGGACTTAAAGCCAACCCTCGAAAATGAGAAATATAACTGAAACCCGAAATCTTTAACACCCAACTAGCACCTTCCACGGAACACTTCTCACTAACTAGTTTCGGCTAGGAATATAACATTAAAGAGTGTGAGAGAATATAATATTAAAGTCAATTTTCCACAAATAGTGCTGTATCGATATAAGATATAGAGTACCGATACTCTAGTTGGCCTATAACATCGCCACCAATCCGCTCTGTAGTAGCGTGGTAGTGAACGCTCCATATCTTTTCAGTGGCGAGATCCGTGCTTCGCATTGGACCGCTAATGGTTCATAGCCAAATGGCATTGAGCAATAACCGTTTGCCAATGACTACATCCTGAATCGCGCTAGTGAGCTGACCTGCTTGCTGTGAGTCAGGTAGTGTTTACCACGGACAATTTCTACAAAACTAGTTCTGTTAGTGGCACTAGTTAGTCATGTTCGACATAATTATAACACTGATGAGCGCGGATGCTCCTCTAAGAATGAGAGAAGGTCACGACAAAGGATTTCTTATGGGAATTTGCCTGGAACAATTAACTCAAACAAACTCATTTAAACTTATATGGTAACTTATTGTTAATGAAAGCTTTATTGTTACAGTGTTCCTAAAAAATCGTTATAGATTTCCGTGGATGGTAAAGGCATTGTTATCTTTTAACATCTTAAAATAAAGCCTATTTTATTAATTTTGGATTTCGACATCCCTGTCTATGTATGTATAGTCTAGCTATGTTCAGCGTATTCGTTACCACGGCTACATAACTCACGTGGCTATATTCGCGTTACTGTCGCAAGAGCCGCCGCCACGAGTTAAGGTCGCCAGTGTGTGGCAATTTTCCCATTTCGAAGAGAAGCCGAACCTTGACCTAGGAGTCGAATTTCGTTTCGTCACACGCCTTGCGCGTTACACATTGCAAATTTGCGGTTGCACTGTTTACAAAAATAGACCCGTACGTAGATGTAAAAGGATAATCACTACGTGCGTCTACTAAATTCTTTGTACCTACAGGATATTTATACAGAAAAGTAAATGCTTGCCAGAATTTTCGTAAGTGCATACGGTCTTTGCATATTTTGTATATGTAATTAAATGTGATAAGTGGAGTCATAATTCAGCTACATGCCAATAAGAATTTTCGCTTTAATCAATTGTGTTTCCCAAATCGCTAATCTATATATTCAAGATATAACATTTGAACTCTTATATAACTGATACTGTCTTATACACTCTACGCTATACCACAACCATTAATGTTTGCTACACCTACACGGGATATGAAAAATTAAGTTTTCAGCATCAGTGATAAAACCTGTATATGTGGTTCAACTGGGGTTATTACATCGCCACAGTCATTTCTGCCGTGAAGCAATTATTCCGTCTAACATGTGGTCGCTTAAACGAGGCGACCAACGTTCTCAGAAGTAGCAAAACATCTATGTTTTTTGGAGGTGTTAGAAGTCCAATTTTTATCACTGGACTATAATATGTTTAATATTTCAAAAAAATATTGTGCCACGTTGCCGCTAGATGGCAGGAGGGGCGTAGCAGGCGCGCGCGCACGTTGCGCCACCGAGAGCTTTACGCAACGCGGGCGTTCACCCCGGAAGGCGTTTTCTTCGCAGTTTCTTTACTGTGTTACTGAGCCGCGCTCGCGTGACTTGCTCGCGTGTGGATAACCACCCATATTAACCCGCTCCCTGGTTTACTCCATATGATCGGTACTGAAACAATATGAAAGATCTTATTATTAAGACCGAGATTAGTTCTGTATCAATATTAGAGCAGTTGTATGAAAATATCAGAGGGAGACGAATGTTGTTGAAACATAATTCAATTATACCTTACCTTCAACAGTCTCAAATTGTTATCTGAGAACAATGACTTATTTTATCTTATTGTACAAAATCTTAAGCTAGGCTTTGCAAAGGGTGGACTTTCGTCTCTACCAGTCAATTTCACGTAACAAACTTTTCCACAAACATTTGAAATTAGATTAATTTGGACAATTTTTTTTCCAATACGCATTGTATTGCGATTTAACGCCTCGGTGCTAAGTGGACAAGGGAATCTTAAGTCTGTATCGAAACGTTGAGTGCAGAGAAAAACCAGAGCAAACCCTTTCGCGTACCGCTTGACGCTGGGGCTTAATTATCTTATCGCATGAGACAAACGTGTTATGCATGTTGCTTCAATGTTTGTTTGTAGAACAAACATTAGAAAAGTGTCACGCAATCTACGGAACTGGATTTGTTCAATTACATGCATGTTGAGACAAAAATGCATTGCCACAATGACTTTTATATAACACTTTTGTACCAAATTCGACTGATACACTTAGAGACGTTCTTTATGTAAGTCAGGTGATGCCACTGAGATATATAAATAAACGCTTTAAGCTTGAATAGGAGAGTTAGAGCTTGAATGAGGGAATGTTAACAAGTACGTTACTCAATCAATCATTCAATCAATCACATCTTTTTCATCATCATCATGAGGTAATAACATACATTTGAGAAACGTCACAATATAAAAAGAAGAGGAGGAGAACTCCTGTTAGTATTAGGCGTTAATAGAAATAGTAGTTGGTAAGTATTTGTTAGAAATAGGACTGGGAGTTAGATCTGTTAGTGTAAGTTAATCCTCTTAGTAAATATTAGTAATCGTTCAGTTATTAACCCCCTTGCATTTGTCCTATTCGAAGCTGGTCACAGATGCGTCGCTACCTTGAGGACATAGTTGGTCGCCTCTGGTATAAGTGTAACTGGCATCCACATATTATCGACGGTTGAAAAACAATTATTCTACGGAAAAAATGTGTGTGCGTGGATGTGGGGCAGGATGAGGGAAGATGGGGCAGTGAAACGAGCGAACTTGGGGACACTGAATGGTTGAAGGCCCGTCGGACCCAAGTGCCGCTGAAGCCATAAAAGACGAAATAGCTCAGGATAGAAAGCGATGGCGTCTCCTTGTGTCGGAGGCCTAGGCACACTATGGGTCGCTAAGCCAGAAGACTTAGTTAGTAAGATATGGGTGTGGCGGTACCACCTGTAAATTGATAGCTGATAGTATGTACTGCTTCTTATATATTCTCCTTATGACATTTATGCTAAAGATTATTTTAAAAAACAGACTTCTTTTCACATACCCAGGAAAACCCCTCTAAAGTTAATTACGACAGTGCCTCTATACATTCTTGGAGTACATTCTATGCTGGGTTAACGTCTTCCCTGTGTGGTAATTTGTTTGTGTTTTGCCCTAGAATGCGTTTCATAATTGTGCCGTTTGCTTAAATGTATGGCCCTTCAAGGTAATTTTGAAGCAATTGAGGTTTTAACTTTATATAAGCGGTTGGAAATCGAAGTAAAAAGAAGTGTATGACCTCCTTACAAAATACATACAATTCAAAATCTCCATTTTAATTATCTATTATCTACATTTAATTTAGTAAAAATATTTATCAACATCAATTAACCCTAAATAACCCTTATCGTTTTATCTATTTATCATCCAACGAATCTAATAGTCGGACTCGGTCGAGACTGCATGTATTTTTTTAAATATTTTAAATCACTGTTAACATCGTTATAGAATAGTAAAAATATAAATAATGTTGGAAATGTTTCCAAAAATTATTAAAAATTATTAAAAACAGATTTTTCGCGCCCTTAGAATGACGTCACAAGACGCCAAAATCGTATCCCAAAGACTACACACACCATACAATCGTCTACCTTGACAACGCCGATGACGTCATATTTCGATTTAAACATGGCGTTTCGTTTCGATCGAATATTTTGTACGTTTCATTTTTTTTAAAAATTCTCAAAAAAATAATAAAAAAACAAAATTATAGCTTAGATTGAATGTCTGAACGATAAATATTGGAAAAAAAAGAAATTGAATCAAATTTAAAATACACGCATATATCCTTTTGGAAAAATTTCATGAACATTTACAAGGTTCGGAGAGTACGTTAAACCTTGCTGGATCGAGCTCTTCGGATCGCCTAAGATTTTCCGGCACTCATGTTGCCTCTGAACCTACGTGGTGGAATCTATTCTGGTCTCCTCAGTTGTGGGACTAGGGCCCGTGCCCGCCCGCTATAGTCACCCCCGCTAATGGGGTGTACCACACAAGATTTCGCATTATTAGAATTCTTCAAATTCCTCTAATACTTTTTAAAAAAACTTGCGAGCCGTCTTTAGTTGCCAAAGATTGATACTTACATAATATACATTGCCACGACGGGCAGATGCGCAAAGATGCACTGCCTTGCGAAAACGTCCCCGCATGCATAGGGGGGTAATTTTTTTGTGTATATATTTTTAATTGAAAACCAAGATTTTAATTATATAATTTAAGAAAGGATAGACAGAATAGGCAGGATACAATAATTTTTTTTTTTTAAAATCTTAAACAAGAAAGACTTTAAAGATATAGTTCAAGGTCGATAGATAGGAAGATTGGATAGTAAATAAGACTTCAAAGTTGGTCTGGAAAAAACTGCTTCTTAGCGATAATACCACCTTTTGTACATCTGTTTAAGCTTTATTTGTAAAACACATGATTATTTTTTGTGGTGCAATAAAGAGTATAATAATAATACACTTTATTGTACACACGAAGTAATTACAGCAACATAATAACATTATCGATGACACGGTACAAAAGACGGTCTTATAGGTATAGAGCGATATCTTCCAGACAACTTTTGGTATCCTATTTACGAACCCATATTCAACAGTTTATTACTTCTACATGGGATTTGATCAAAGTTCTTTACCGCTCATTATGAACTTGTGAGACAGATTTCTTAGTAGCGCAGGAAAAAAACGGACATACGTATCATAAAATCTGAATATAACCGCAATCACAGACTATTGCAGTCGACCTATAGACTGAAGACTGAGGTAACCGCAAAACAAACATCGAATGTTATGTACAGAACCGCTAAAAGCTCCGCCGTGTTACTTAAATGTAAATTGAAAAATAATTGGCGATCGCGTGTCTACTCGCCGTTGCCTAACACATAGTTGTACTAAGTTGTGAGTGTGTACCTGTGAATTAAAACATCTTAATAAAGGTGTCCCAAATAAACAAGGGTAAAGACCTTTTGCGTAACTATGTTACGTGGGCCAGTGAGAGGCAATGTCAGCTGCACTCGTGTTATTATTATGACAAGTAAGCAGTTCTCGAACCTAAAACAATAGCTTCGTTATAGTGATGAACGCGATGGCGGAGTTAGCTGTTTAGTTGCCATGTTGCCAATCGGTTAAGATCACGGAACCATATAGCCCTAATAGAACCGTTAATTTAAATTTCAGTTGTATGGAAATAAAATTCAAGTATTTTTACTTTCAAACAGGATTCTTCAAATTGTACTTTCTATCTACATTTCAAATCTTAACAGACTTGTAACCAAATGTAAATTGAGTACTTACCTACTTTAAGTTCACACTAAACTGGGATAAAAGGCAAATGTCCCAATATACTTTCCAAAGTATTCGCAGGTACATAATAACTGTTGCAAATCAAGGTTCCTCTAATGTCTCTAACAAAATGAGTCTTTTGTTTCGCTAGTGTATGTGCCAAAAAAGGTCAATGAACAGCCTCGACGTTTCTAAAGCCGCTCTCTGCAATGATAACAGAAGTAAAAATATATTTGAGTGCCTCCGATTACGCTATTATTTCATGCGAATAAGGTTCAAATTCCTTCATGGCCCGTGCATAGAGAAGACCTTCTATTTTGGCAGTTGTAGCGTGGCTTGCATAGTGAACTCTATCGAGTGGTTGCATTCGCGGTCGCAAATTGAGCTTAAATCCGATGTGTCAGGTATCAAAATCGTCGATTGGAATTATGCTGTAGTTATGACTTGTAGCGAACAGATAGTTGGTTGGTGGTGACGGCCAAAATGTTAGTTTGTTTATCGTTAGCGGGCGTTCTTGACAGCGAAAAAGTGAAAACGGCTTCGGTGGATGGGTTGTGAAACCGGGCGGTGACGCGGACGGCGCGGGCGCAGCCGCACCATGCCGCAATTATATAATAACTTATATGCTCCGTCGAATCTATGTGTAACATCATTCATAATCGATGGCCAAGCTTGCAGATGAATCGAAAATTTCCACTGGACGTGAAATTCTCATTTTGTTATCGTCTCTGGGATCACAAAAATCAACTAGAATATAAAATGGGGAATAGGTTTTAAAGTTTGTTAGAAATCAATTATAAGTTGATAGCTATAAATCTTTTAAAGTAATTTCAAACAAACAATTTCTTTCTCTTTAAGACAACACTCTTTTTTCTAAATATTTTTTCACGATTATGAGTCTCAAAAATGGCTTCAAGGCAGAAGCCTAACCAATCCGAACACAGTTTTATTGCGTTCGAAACATTTAATACCAAAAAATTTAAAAGTTTCTCTAATTTAACAAGTTATTTAAATTGTATATTTTGTGGCTTTATTACTTGGTGTAAAAAACAAACTTTCACATTCGATAACATCAGGCAGAGCGCAGTATACCCACTTTGACAAATAATTTCTGTACAATATATGCGGCGCATGTCATTGACATGTATGTATCAAAACTATTGTTATTTTAGGGTAGGCATGCGCAAAATTGTGATTCAGGTTGCTTCAGTATGAACCTCGCACCAAATATATTGGACAACTACGTCAGACATGTGATGTATCAATTTGAATTACATTCTAGGGAATTCTATTAATAATTATTAGTATAAATCGTGATGAAAGCCGAATGGTTAAGACTTCGGCCTCTTAGTCGGAAGGTCTGGGGACATTTTGGGAAATGGACATTTTGAAACCATTGGACATTTGGGAACTGGACATTCTGAACCTAAACGGTAGGGGATTCAATAACAGGCACCTATGACTTTTCTAAGTTATTTGCGTTTTAAGAAATTACATATCATGCTTTTATGGCGTAGGATAACATCGTGAGGAAACCTGCATGCCTGAGATTTAGGAATTTGCATGTATCGAACATTTCGAAATCGATTGACAAACAGAGGAGAAAAATATACTGATCTGTTTTGTTGGTCTTTGCCTATTTATATATAGATATAACCTGTGGGTTGTATAACGCAAGCCGAGACTATTGGTATCGCCTTCAAGTGATTTTTCGTGCAAATTTGAACTTTAATGACGTCGGTCGGATTCACCAACGACACCTGTCGTCTTGAATTACACAATGAAAGGATCCCAAAACATATATATTTGTAGAAAACTCGTATTATTTAATTAAATTCTGGTAGTCTTATACAAAACAAAATGTACTCGTATGTTCATTGACATTATTCATTGGTTGACTGATAGGAGAATATATTTAGTCAGTTTGATGGAGACGGTTTTAAAACTCATCATTTTGATACATGCATAGTAACTCACCATTAAACAGCTCCATGGTAGTCCTTATTCTCGGTTTAAAAACGAAAGGCTGCTCCACAGTACACAGTGGACATTATTGTAATCGCTATTTGGTGTTGTTTACGAATGACCGAGGTCGTTCACACCTTTATCGGCGAAATTTGGATAGTCACCAGCCAGTTACGGTGACGAGTAAGGGTGAATGCCGAGGCCAAACATATAAGAGACAATGTCCTCAGGCACTCAATTTAGACGTCTAATAAGTGTTGTTTTAACAATCATCGCTTCTGTAATAAAAACAGAATATTTAGTAGCAACGCTCCCAAACGGTGATACCGTCGCACAATTCTGTAGTGCTGATAAAAACAAAGCATTTTGTTATAGAACAATGTAAAATATAGAATTTAATTTTAATTTTAAGATTTCATACATTAAGTCGGGATGGTATTGTAAAATTTTATGACTTCCGATTTTTTTGATAACTAATATTTACTAACTTAAAATATATCATCACACTGTTATTGCGCTGTAGCGAAATGGATTCAGAGTAAGACAAATCATTATAATACAACAACCCTAAGCGGCTATTTCGTACTATAATCTGGTACAATTTAGCTTTATAGGTTCTAATTCAATGCTGTTGTAAATATGAAATCATTATTTTAATGATAACAGCACTGCCAAATTACATTACACGATTTGTCGAAAACCTAATCAATTAACCTGTCTACGTCAGCATAATATTATCAAACAATGGCTTTAATGCTATTGGGTATTTTGAAACTGCAATTTTATCAGTTTTATTTGGAGGTCGTTCAACCTGAAATAGATCGGCAAGTCAGCCGCAGGCGAGCCACAGCGTGTGAAAACGTTATCTACAAAGCTATGTGGCGATACGTCTCAATTGTCATCCGATAATAGGTCGCCCCGCTATTCGTCATACGAATATATTTTTAAATTGTTGACAGGCAGACATATCTTTCTACTGTACTCAACGCATGATGCGTTAAAAAGTATCTACACACTGTGTACCATGATAGCTTTTATCTTGGAAATTTCAAAAGAACTGTTTGTACTGTCGTTCAACTTTTCTTCGAAAATTCGTTAGTTCATCTCATTGATATCGTAAGAAGTATTTTTAAGTAATTGCAATTGCTATAATTTCGCAAAGAATGTCGTCATGTTAGTCTGCGTCGATGGCTTACATAGGCAGGAGGATAATAAATATACTTACAAAAAGACCTGAGAGAACGGGGTAAGGCGTTAGATTCCCTGTGACATATCGGAACCTGGCTTAGATTCATTCAAAAGGTAGATATGCTACCTCACTATCATGCTTGATTTCAAAACCTATGACCAGCGTCACAGTTTTCGTTTAGTCGCTCACTAGTGATGGTTTTGTTTGCACACGATACGACAACATAGCGGAATATGAATTCTTTATATAATTATAATTAATCATAATGTATCTGGTTATATAGCAAAATGGGTAGTGTTTGAACAAGTAAATAAAATTATAGAATTGGGCATAGAAGAAAAACAACAACAAAATTGAAAATCGGTTTTAAATTGATTCCTTATGCTAAGGTAAGAAAGATATCATTTCCTGTTTTCACGCTCTGTCTTAACGAGGTTAGCTCGCTTTCACCCATTCTTTAGATAGGCCAGACACCATTGCGTCAGATTTCGAGAGGCCGTGTTTTTCTACAGGAGAATAGTTAACCCAGTTTCGGAGCGATTTCGGGCTAAATTTACTCCCGAATACCTGACGAAACGCCACGGCGCATCTCTGAGGGCCACTCCGAACAGGTGCGTGTCGAAGTGACATTCTATATATTGTCGAGTGTGGTTAGCCGGGAAGATACCATGTATCCTATCCTGCCATGAAGCAGTTTTTGCATTTTTGTGTTTCGATTTTACCGTTATCTTTGAGCTTGAGTCCACAAACCAAATCAATCAATATTTTACTCTGAAAAATTATAACAATTGGAACGGAATAAAAACAAACTAAATGTTATGTTCTCTATATTTAACCGACGGAATATAATAATAGTCTTAAATGTTAAATTAAATTAAATATCAAAATTAGGTATCAGTGCAATTGTAGTTCGTCCACTCATCGCACACTTAATGATATACAGACCTAATAAGTCATAGGCTCGAGTTACGCATACTCACAGGCTTCTGTTAACGTCATCTATGATTTCTAATTAAAATTACAATGAAATTCGCCTTCTTTATTTACACAGCGTAACATGGGTCTCTATCATTCTAATGTATTTTTGCACTGGACAAAATTGCAGAAGAGTTTTTTGCATTTTCTCAAAAATCTCCTTTTTTGAGTTAAGCCACTATAATTATCACTATGTCTGTTTGATATTAAATTTTAATTATAGTACGTAAAAATAATTTTTCAAAGAAAATTTAACTATGAGCATAACAAATTATGCACGTCGAATGGACTATTAGTATTAAGTAACATAACCCTTTAACTCCTATCCGAGCGCCAAAGAGGACCATCTGCCTACACCGAGACCGTAACAGATGCAAATCCTGGGGAATGACTTAGACGTCTATTAATGCAGCCAAGTTCCTGTTGAGGAGTGTATTGCCACATGTGTTGCTAACTGGGAACCACATAATATTTTTAATATAATCCGGACTGCTTGAAGGAGTATGTATTTATGTTTGTATGTATGTCTATTTGTTTGTCACGAGTAGCCTTAATGGCTGGATGGATTTTAATAAATGAAGTGTCGTCAGTTTTGTCAAAACGAATTTTGTGCATCAAGATTAAAAAAGGGTCATAGGGTATAATCATTTTGGAAAAAATAAATACGGCTGCCGTTGGTTGTTTTTTTTTGTGTTGTACGAATAATGTGTAATTAATAACTTATATTATACTAGCGGTTTCCCGCGACTTTGCTTGTGTAGCTTAAGCTGACTTGCCCGTGGGACCTTGAACTCATTCATAAATGAAACTAAAAAGTTTAAAATAAATTGATTATTAAAACAACACAAACAACCCGACTGCAAGAGCACTTAACTGGAAAAAACTCTAAATATGAAAAAGACAAACAAAAGTCATAAGTAACTTATTTCTGAGTTACGAGTATATTTACCTATATGTCTCCGCCTGCGATAACTTTTAAAACATCCATATTTAGAAATAGTTTTTTCTTATTAATTTAAGTGCTCTTGCAGTTAGCTTTTTTGCTTTTTTTTAATAACTTCATTTATTCAATCATGAAGTTTAAACATTTCCACGTATTTTTAGAATGTGGTGTCCATTGTTTTCCATATGAAACAGTTCATGAATATATTTTTGTACTCTGTTGTCAGGATTAGGTGCGATAAAATGATCCACTACATATAATTACTCACCTGCTAGATATGGCTAGTACATTGTTAATGTAATGAATCAGTAATCTAGATATACAAGAATAGCGGCCAGTGCGAATGAACTCCGTTTTAATGTAATCCAATACCAAAGTGTGCCGTCGGCCCGGCTAACCTTTTAGACAAAAAACAGCCAAACGTTTAACTGGGTTATGCATATATCACGACGGATTTACCATGCCACACTCTATGGACATTGCGTGTACTCTGTATCCACAATGTACGCGTTGGATGAACATCAATTCAAATATTTAAAAACATTTTCCATCTAAAATATTGACATAAGCAGCATAGCAACCTTCTAGCCTACTTATAACCATTTCCTCACGAGTACAGTACAATACTAAGTGCTCCGCATTTCATAACATTCGAACAATTGAAGATGACATCGACATTAGTACCGGGCAGTGCGCGGTCATGAAGAACCGCGCGTGCGCATGCGGCTGACCTACTTATGAACCGACGACGACTAGTTCCCCTCCAACGGACCACACACGCCTCGCCGCGCCAGTCGCGCCACACCATAACCATCACTGCAACCCATCCTAATACTGAAACATCGCTGCTAACTTTTAACGAAATCCCTTTCGTCAGTTCATCGACCCCGCTATCGAAATCCGCACACTCACACGCGTGTCCTCGACTATCCGGCAAGATAAAAAATTGAAACAAAAAATGTTTCTTGTAACGGTGAATGAGAATAAGACAGAGATAACTATATTTTGGCGGCGTACACTACGATGTAAGGTCGGCTACGAAAAACATTGACGCAATTTTTACAGCGTACGTAATTGAGTACTGACGATGTCAGCGGTGTGTGTGTGTGAGATTTATTTTTGT
>DWLO01000791.1:0-17723 GCA_018245335.1 Dalla quadristriga | reverse complement strand
TCAATATTTTGGATGGGAAAGCTAAAAATGGGAAGTTAATACATAATAAATAAAAACAACCAAGGAAAGGGCAGGACTACGTCTGTCGGGTCAGCTAGTTTAATTATAAAGTTAAAGAACTATAGCTAACTCATCTACAAAAGTAGTTACATTCTAAGTATTTCGATTTTCCTAGTGAAATAAAACATTGTTATATTCGAAGGAAATTGAGGTCTACAATGGCCATATTAGTGACTTTAATTAGCTGAAGGTAACTACAGTATTATACCACTGTCTGCACAATAATCCGTATATATAATGATACGGTAATGATAATAGCCATCATGTAGAGTAACTAAAACGTCAGATAAAATTCTACACAGCATCAATGAGATTTATGGTATCTGAATTACATTGAACAGGAAATGTAGGAGTCAATGAACCTTAAAATATAATCAACTCTACATGGATAAAGAAGGACTGTTCTGTTACACTTTATACCCATAAACACATTAGGTACGTTGTACAAACTGTTTTTGGATAGCCACCTAGTTTTATCGAACCGAATTTAAAACCTCAAGCTTATCCATACAAACAACAATATAACAAATTTTCAAAAGAAAATTTGAATTGAAAATGGTTGTACAATCTTATAGCTATGATTAAAGGAACTTGGCATGCGCTAGATCTCAACTTTTTCATTGGTGACGCCGATAACCCCGAATATCGTTTGTACCGAACATTGCCCCTTTCACATTTATGTTTTTCTTGGGATCTATCCCACAGGAACCGTGCATTTTTCCGCTAGTTGTAAAAAGTCACTTGTCTATTGCACTTTCCAGCTCATAAACTATTTCTATGAAAGAAATCACATCGGTTCGTCGCTCTATTGCGGCGTTAATGAAGGACAAACCAACAAACATACTGTTACAATATTAGTGTAACTCTACATTCTACGAGAACCTAGTATGTCTTGACTGTAAGTACTGCCTATAAAACCACAACATAAATGCCATTACGTGTAAAGTACAATCTGCCTAGTCAATTTTAACTTATACTTAGCTACTTTTACAAATATACTATGCATATATACTTACAAATATATATATACTTACAAACATGCTATATATGTATATTTATAAAATACTGGACTTTGCAAGCGGCTCCGCCCACTTAAAATTCATTTTTCCATAGAAACTTTCATCTCCTATTCAACCCCATGAATGATTTTTAAAAACAAAATGTCCATTTTTGCTGTCTATGTCTTTCTCCGGGGTTTGAGGTAGGTATATACATTTGGTGTGGACATATGTGGTGTATTCATATACAAACAAACAAGTTTAGTAGTTTTTGCGTGATTGGTAGGAAATAGGATAGGATAATAGCAAATGTTTGCTTTTATTGAATTAAGTAGGTATATCTAAAGTATGTATACTGCCGTTTACTGAAATATATATAACATAGTGCCATAAGGTTCGCAAGATTTTTCGTTTGGTATGTACGAGTATGTAAATACTGGCACATTCAATATAGTCATGTATACATGTATTAAAAAAATGTTTCGAAGAAGAAACTTTTAAGACGCTTTTTTCCCGAAGGCATCGAGAACTCTTTTGCAACCTTTTTAGCTTACGTAGCTAGTACAGAAAAGCAATAAATAATTGATAGGTATGTAAAAATTATATTATTGCAAAACAAGCTACTAATTGAATGCTCTAAAAAGTAGAAAATATTTTATACCGAGTCACCATATAAGTGACTATAATTGAAAGCTTTGGGTGCTCAAATTTTAGACATGTTTTAATTTACGTATCGTTACCACTTTTTTTTTTTTTGAGGAGGTATTGTGTTGATTGATGCACGTTCACAGAGCATTGAGTTCGTTTTTCTCTGTTCGCTGTCAAATGTTCATCCACACGCCCGTGCACAATTAACATTTCCTAGCTTACCTACAAGCGAAAGTCATAATGAACCTACATCGACTTGACTGGTGGTACAGACAGTGGACTGGTGGACTATAAAGGTGACATTTGAAGACAAGAAATAAGTAGTAACAAACAGATTCCCGCCATTTTCAATTGTTTTTCTGTTCAAGAATATGTGTGAGTCGAAGGAAAAAATTCGATAAGTACATTTTGAAGTTTTATTACAAAAAATTTATAACATTGTCAGTAAAAGTTGTTTTAAGCTATTTCAGTCAGGAAATTTAATGATACAGTTCGCTCTGGTCGCCCTGTTTGGATAAAGTTGATGACAGTTGTGAGAAGGTCGCGCAAGATCACCAAATTAGTAGTTATGATATTGCTGAAGAACTGGGTATTAAAACAAAACAGTCTGGACTCATTTGAAGAAGTCTGGGTACACAAAATAGCTTGATATTTGGGTGCCCCACAAGGTTACTGAAAAAATCCTAATAAACCGTTTACTCATTTGCAATTCACTGTTAAAGCGTAATGAAACCACACCATTATGAATAGATTGATCATGAGATGTGGATCACTTACGATAAGTGTGTGCGGAAACGATCATGGTCAAAGCTCGTCAGACTGGCGAAACCTGAATTAATGCGCAATAAGGTAATGCACTGTGTATGGTGGGATTGGAAGGGCATCGTTCATTATTATTTTTTGCCGCCGGGCATAACCATCGATTCTGGTCTCTACTACCAACAGGGGAAGAGACTAAAGCAAGAAAAAATAACTGAAACTGATCCACAGAAATGGTGCCTTTCATCATGATAACGCCAAACCACATACATCTGGAGCTATTCTGCAAAAATTGAAAGAGCTTGGCTAGGAAGTGTTAATGCATCCACCATAATAACCTCTTGGTCTTTCACCCTCAGATTGCCACTTGTTTCGATCTCTTCAGAATTTTTTAGGTAGTGTTAGGTTGACATCAAGAGAGGACTGCCAAAACTACTTGTCACAATTGTACGACCAAAAATCCTTAAATTTCTACAGCAACGGCATCAGGTCACTCTATGCAAGACATTATCGAACAAAACGGTACATACGTATTTTAATTAAATGTTATTAAACTTTGAAACAAAAATATCTTGTACTGAATTTGTATATAAAATACGAAGAAACATTTTCCCCTACCGTATATTATTACGTTGGCTCAACTTTCTGTCGTTGTAAGGGAGTACGTATTATATATTATATATATAATTCTTACTACAGTGACGCATTTAGGTTGGTAGTATAAACATTTTATAGTAATCGATAAAATTGTCGATGATACGGTTATTGTTTATCGATGTTGTGCAATTCGTCGTGTCTAGTGTTATAAAAAATTTAATGTCGTAGGATGCATAAAATATTCTTCGGACTAAGGTTAAACATAACTTTTCATACATTAATTTTAAGACCTTGGTAAAAAGAAATAAGACGTATTCTCTTCTGTTCTACCATCATGTTACCTAAGCATAGAATTTTGACTATCGTTTACGTGCACTGGGAGCTATATTTCACGCTTATATTTTATCATAGTATACTTCACCCGCGGCTCCGCCCTTGCAATAATCGAGTTTTCTTACAAAACTTCATCCACTATAAGGCAATAATTTAAAAAATTTACTTTGTATCCTTTTCGTGGATTTCAACAATTTCATAAAAATCCGATCAGTCTTTTTACATGATTGAGTAACAAACATCGTCGCAAACATCCATCCTCACAAACTTTCACATTTATGATATGGGTAGGATTTACTTAACATGCTGACACAATGGACCTCATGTACCTAATTGAAGTAGTTATTATTAATATTTGAATTCTTTTGAAAAGCAAGTAGTAGGTTTGTAGCTAGCGGGTTCCAATCCGTTCATGTTAAAAATAAGTAGCGTTCACATCGCGTAGGCACGCGGACACAGCAAATGAGACCGATACGAACGATAGCTGCTTCTAAATCACTAAATACAACATTAAATTTGTTGTTTTTTTTTATATATATATTTTTTTACTTTCAGTAGCGTTTAAAAGTTACGCAATGCAACATGGTCGCGCGGAGAATGTCAATCGTAACTGATTGACGAGTTCAGCCTCGCCGTCAAGGCTGGCAGTTGGATGGGTGACCGCTAGTGGCAAAAATGTCTTGAGCGCTTCCTTGCTCCAGCCGTCTGCCTCGGTGTTGTCGTTAGATAATAGTCGTTAAGCCTCGTCGGAGGCCTTCGGGCGGTGTGAATAATTTCAGACTCAAGGGTTGGACACTAACCCCTCGACCAAGCCGTATAGGAGCAGCGTGGTGGAGTACGTTCCAGGCCTCCTCAGTTGTACGGAGAGACCCGTGCCTTACAGTTGGTCCCTATGGGCTGCAGCCAGTCACTACATAATATTTCAATCAATAATCTATGAAATCCAACTTAATCAAGGTCATGTTATTCTGAACAAAGTTGTACTGTAGGTATGTTTTAATATAAGAGAAAGTGAATGTGAACAGGGTATGTATACCAGAAGTCCTTACAACGATGAGTCGAACAAATACAATTCTACACAGGAACAGGAAGAAAATCTCGCACACAATAAAGAAGGGGTTGACTCAAGGCATTAAAGGCCCCTTTAATCATCTAGGTACACATAATAACTTCGGCTTTACTGCGATCTCGTGTGAAACTTTCTCTTAATGAAAATGACAACATTAGCTTAATTGCATATCTAATACCTATCATTTTTTAATTATTAGTTTAGTACTACAAAAAGCAACAAAGCTAACACTGTTACATCAAAATTAACACAAGTATACATATAGGTTACACATATATTCCAAAATTAGATTAGGTATCTAATATGCAGAATTACGTCAACTTACGTACAATATTTTCTTGCCTATCCAAATATTTACTTACAATAACAAGAAATTACTTGAATATTTTATCACAAGAATTTTGATTTATAATAGATTTTAGATAGGTACTTATGTTAAATTTAAAAAGTGATTACTAGGCATACTTTGTTGCATGAGCTTAACGTATCTCTTTTAAGATGTTCTATAACGATATTTCTTTGAAGCTTTGAATGTTTGTGGGATGTATTGTATAAACCTCTCCCTCTTGCGTTTTCATCAAGCAGTAATAATGAATGTGTCGTGAATCTTTCATATTGACTTTAGTCGACTATAAACAGATGTTGATAGAAGAGATGATGAGCAGAGATAGAGTGTAAGTAATTTGGAAAATATATTTTTAGTCTTCTTTTCCTATGCAAAATTATTACAGATATCTATCTCTTTTTATGTCGTAATAAAGGCTAAAAGTGGAGAAACGCTCAAAGCTTACCGCCTCTAAGTATGTCTAGGTAGGTACTGCTCACGGACGCATCATGAAACACAATACTAATAAATCAAAGGCTTCGTCACTTGTGACTCAGTGCATAGCGCGTTCGCAGTAATCCGGTCCAAAGAAAAATAAATATACTTGGATAAAGAGCTGTGCCGGCCGGGGCAGAAACTCTGGCAGATAAATGATTTTCAGGGCATGCTCGTATGTAATGTTTCCTGATGTCCCCCGACCGCAACACAGGGAATCCTGGTGGAGGGTATGAGTGCGAAAGTGTAAAAGTGTTCAGTTCACTTTGTTGAGTAAGACACAGAGGCCTAAATTGGTCAATCTATTGACATTTCAGACCTTGAACATGCAGGACTACAATCTTATTTGAAGTAGAGAATGCTATCAATTGATTGGCAAACTAACCTTTCAGTTAGAACCGCAAAAATACTTCTTAGCCGAAATGTGTTCGACGAAGAACCCATATACTTATTAACTGCGATTCCTTACCTCGGCCATTTGATGGATCATAATGTCGTCAAGTCCGTCGTAACCATAATTTTTATAGAAGTTAACTATAGATAGCTGATGAATAGGTTTATGATTCTCCGATGTACGCATTAACATTTAACACAAAAACAAGTTCAAACAAAAACAAAAAAAAACCTGAAAATAGCCCACTTAGTAGTCACAACACGGCCAAAATCCGAAAGTTCTTCATTTTGGCCTGCACGGTCGCGCAGAGTGTCGCACACATGTTACTTTCGACAAAATAAGCCGCACTCCTGGAATATCTAAAACCAATCGTACCAACGAAGGTTTCTACGATTTATTTTTTATATTATATAATTCTTGCTCATACTAATATTAAAAATGCGATAGTGTATGTATGTGTGTGTGTACTCGTTTATAGGTTTTTATTCAACATTTCATTAGGTACATCATATACTCGTACGTCCTCAGCACTCAGGAAGACAGCGTACATTTTTCATTATTAGCTCAATTTTCCCTCAAAAGTGGCTGTCGGATAAAAGCAATCTCTCTGATAGTGGAACGTCGTGCCTTATCGACACCGAGGTTACCTGTATAATACCAACGACCTCGCAAATTCGGCTCAACAATGTTTTGTCATTTTAATAAGTGTGCGCACCTCGGAGTTTACATAGGACTAAGGCGTCTAATTATGTTTTGTGTCCCGTGTAACTTCGCTAGCTTTACATTGTCGGCCAATTTTTTAAGGGTTTAAGTACATTGCGTTTCTTTGTATTAAATGTTGACACTTGTTGATACTAAATCACCCATGAAAGTTCTAAACGGATTCTTAAGAAATATAATTTGTAAATAAGGATTTAAAAAAGGACAGTGTACTGTTTTTGAAAAAACACCCTAAATGAGCCGTCAAGCTTAAATGGGCCTGGGTCACGGTCACGTCTATCGTCTGTCAGACGAGCGGTATATTAAACTACCACAGATTGGGTCCCACAAAACGTGAAGCGGCAGCGTGGCCGCCCTAGACAAAGGTGGAGAGACGAACTTGACTTATACGCGAAGGATTGGCCAATAAAAGCATTAGACCGCAAGCAATGGAAGGAGGGAAGAAAGACCTTTGCGCAGCAGTGGGACATAGTAGGCTAGAATAAAATAAAAAATAATAATGAGACGGAATAGGGGATGAAAGCTTGTATAGAAATAGCGACCTTCCCGCTTTATCTCATGCGAGTAAAAATGCAGTAGGTACGTGAGTTGAATAGATGTGAGGGTAACCTAATTACACAACATAAATGGCCAGAAACAAACAATTAATGCTAATAGAGAGATGTCGCCCTCCGTGCCCCTCCTACAAAAACACAGTCTACACGTCATTAAAATTTAATCAGTTGGACTGCTATTAACACCAACATAGTATGTAACCTTTTACTATACAGGCATTCCTTATTCTCTGTGGTTTAAAGTTACATTCTATATTGATAGATAGAAATATACCTCGGACTGCCTATTATTTATTACCTGGGTTTTGGTAGGATTGACTTTGAGACTGAATTAAAGAAGTTAAGAATACAAAACAGATAACCGCTGTGGTCTCGAATCGAGCGAGACTCTCAGTAGCATCCGGAAGATTGTCCAACAAGGCTTGTGCAGAAATCTAAAAATCGTCTGCATATAAATAATAGAGAGGAAACTTGGAGACTTATCATAATAATATGGCGAAAAGAAGCGGGGACAAAACCTCCATGCGGTACACCAGCAGGCATCAACGCCATCCTACACTCAAGTTACTAAATTCTAGTTAGAAAATTAGAAAAACGATTTTGGATGAAAATAGCTGAAATGAAAATAAAAATTATTATGTAAGCGCTAACTTATTTCTTAAGTTTTATTACGTATGTTGCAAATCCTCGTTTTATAAAACTGCAAACAGTTTAAGAATAGAAATAACTTTTGGTGGAAATGCTAGCGAGGAAGGCGACGAAATACTATAATTGCAGTGGTATAATGTCTGCAAATTACCTTTGTATTGTTTGACTGAAAGAGAGCCTTTTGTACGGAATGGATTCTGAAAAATATATGATCGTAAACCCGGCCTGCTGTGTATTGCTACCGACTTTATGTATCCCCCTTGTTGTGGAATAATACATCCTTACTATCATTATAAATTTGTAACTGTGTTTGTTGGTTGACCTTCTTTCACGCTGCAACAGCGCGTCGGAACGGCATGATTTTTACATAGAGATAGTTCATAGGCTGGAGTGACATAGGCTTTTATCCGCGAGAAGTGCACGGTTCCTTTCGGATAAGGGGAATTTTACGCGAGCGGAGACAGGTAAAACAGTAAATATTACCTTAGTATTCTCGCGTTTAAATCGTCCTCTTTTCCAGGGTATTATGTTCACATCGTGATATGAAAAGAAATAATCGCAACGTTTATCGCACATTCGCTCTAAACCGGTAGTCTCGTATCCTATTATTCTATTTCCTTAGCGGCAAGCGCTAGAAGTATAGAAGTAGTTCCTACGCCGGTAGCCGTGATTAGGGACATTCAAACTACCGTGAAACCCTAAGAGATGCAATTATTTAGAATGACTAATTATACCAAATTGCAGAAGCTGATATTATTAATTGAACTAATTAAATAAAAATTCAAGAAACATTTATTGATTTTTCTGTCACAGGTACTGGCTTTCTATTTATACAACAGATAACGGTTACTTCATAAATTCTACAAGTATTTGCTCCTGACAAATCGAGTACGGTATCTTTGTGTTATAAATACTGTACACTGTTACGAACGCGAATGTTCAGTTGAGCTCGCCCTATCGTTTGTAATTGGTACATGTCCCCACAGAGTGTATGCGGTCAATTGAGCTAACACAGCTGTCTCTAATTTCCATCGAGGCCTCACGTTAACGGCTTGGAGACTCCATATGTTGATGTATACTGCCTAACCTCCCTATCATGACAGGGCTCCTAATAAAGAATTTCGAATCTACTGATCTTGGGCTTATTAGTATTATATAAGGAATACTAAATCGGTACCACTGTTACTGTTAGAAACTAGCCTTAACTGGCTATTTATGGTTATTGTACATTAAGTAAGTAAGGATGTACATTAACTGTCTGGACCGTAATCTTTCATGTTAATAAGACCTACAGAATAAAATTAAATCATCAACCATCATAAACATCACTTCATCACCGGCCTCTACTGCGCACGAGTCTCAGAGTGAGGAGGGCTTTGACCATAGTTTACTACGCTGGCCAATCATCGACCATCAATAATTAATTAGATTTACGACTAATCCATCGAATCACATTGTAACAACTTTATGGAATACGCTCCTGGCTTCGCTTCTTAGGCAATCCATTATGTATGTACCTACTTGGAAATATCCAAAGCAGCAATTAGATAAAAGTACAACAAAAAGATATCTAGCCAGTAATCTACCTACGTCTCAATACATGCACTAACAGCCGATTAGTTTTTCAGCATAAACGGTATCTGTGTAAAAAGCCCTCATAAAACGCCAAATACATTGTTCATCAGATTCCAATAAACTGCAAAATTCTCTGAGCTTTTGTACGTTATCCCTGAGTTATTCGGCACATGTGCGATAACGAACTTAATTATCGGGCTCCTGTGAAAAATAAAAGTGATATTAGGTTCGGTGGAAAGCTATTCCTCGTAGCCAGTGTGCATTTAAGTGCACTCTCGCGCTCCGTGACTCGTATAAAAGTATTCGAGGGCAGCGTTTTCAGTTGTCGTCAAAGCTTTGCAGATTTCCACCGTCAAAGTGTTTCACCACTTACATTTACAAGGTTTAAAATATACGTGAAAGGGCAAGGGTTGATTTGCATGTAGATATTGTGTGTTTCTATAAAATTTAGGTTCGGGGACAATAGCCGATTTTGTAGAGTAGAACGTAGCTTTTGGTACGCCGGTATTGAACCATATTATATCTCGGCAACATCCGTCGACAATGGCTTTGATGTGTCAGTCAGATAGAAAGCTGGCTAGCCATTTGCACGAACCCTCTGGAAGACCGTAATATATATGGTAGATTCTTAAGAAGAGCCTTATGCCGAACTAGATCAAAAGACTAAGCGATGTCCAGGCTAACTTCCAATGCCTCACCTTTGCATCGATAGCTTGCGCCTAGCTAGGTATACCAGGAGGCGCTAACCGGTCCGGTTTATAACGCCAATTAAAATAAACTTTAATTCATTAAATAATTTAATAATAATTAATAATTTAATTTTTAATTTCATTTAATTTTTTACTGACGTGTTATAAGAGCTATTTCAATAAAAACACCACAGTTGAAAGTTTTCTTGCATAATAATAATGTAAACACTTATACTAAAAATTTTACCTTGCAAATGTATTCTCTTATTCTGCAGTGAAATAATATTCTTCATTATGAGGTCCCCGAGTTTCGTAGACGTCTGCTACAACCTGGAACAAAATTATAATATAATCTCTCTGAAACGATTTTTTTCTTATACTGCAGTTAATAATAAGAAAAGAAAAAATATGATGCATCTACTTTCACACAATGTTAACCTTTAAATACGAGTACGGTGAGTGTTATTATCTACATAGCAGTAATATCACAAACTATTTCGTGAGCATTGTGAACATCCCAAGAGGAATTAATTAACGGATTTACATTTGGCCTTTATTGTTCGAAAGAAGAACCGACTTTTAAATTACCTATACCGGTACCTACGTAAGATTACAAGCCTTAACGATTTCATAACGAAATTCAGCTTGACCTCGCGGCAGGACGCGTTGTTGTATAACTAAGAGGTCTTCGAAACTTGGTTCCTGTAAGTTGATTCTAGAAGGACCAAATTGTAACTGTTATAGTAACTAATATAGTAACTAATATATAGTAACTAATATAGTGTCAGTATAAATAACTGCTCGATGTGGTGGAACTTCCGGGGTTGGTGAACAAAACCTCCATAATACAATTTTATTTACCAATAAATAAAATTGGAGTGTCTGTCTATGATATTAGAATTAAGGTCAATAATTACATAGAATATGCTATTTATATGATACCTAATCATAATCAACCGTTTTTAGAATTTTTGTTTGTCTGACTGTTGTCTGTCTGCGTTTTTTGTCTCGAATAGGCTCCGTAACTGCTGAAAGGATTTTGACGACATTTTCAAGGATTGTAGAAGGTACCGTACCGTACTTGTTTTACCTCAATATCTCAGGGTTTTTTAGTGTTTCGGTGTTTAAAATTTTCAAGGTTTTGAAATTTTACTCGGACGAAGTAGTGAGCTCTACCTAGAAACATAATTTTAATTCTATGTCTACATTTCGGATTGATTAAAATGGTTTCTCAACAGAACGGGGTGGCGCTGGTACCTCCCGGTCAAACCGTATACAGGTTCTATCTCCTGGAAATCCACAGAAGCAAACCTTACCAAGGGTATGTAAGCTTACCACATTGTAAGCTTTTGACTACATACCAAATACGTTGGGTAGGTATTACTAGAACTACTAGAAGATAACACTTGATCAACTTATATGATTATAAGATTAGTCTATACTCGTACAACAAGTAATTAATTTTAACTACGCGCTTAGTTAGGTCGTCTTCCAAAAGCGAATAATCCAGCGATGTTGGTTTATGTGATGAGGTTAGCAAACCGGCATGCAGTCTCTCATCCACTGCCGCCCAACAATGACCTTTGTGACAAAATTCGAATAGGACTGTACGAGTGACTGTAGGTTAGTTAGTCCTGTTAGTATAAGATGTTAATAAGAATATTAGTTGATTATTACCTACTCATTTTGTATTTTTAGTTAAGTGCTTTTGCAGTCGGGTTATTTATCTATTTTTAATCATTTAGATTAATTCAATTTTATTAATTTAATAGTCGTTGAACATACCCACAGATATGTGACATACTCGTACCTACGTAGATGTTGTCGGCTAAAATGTTTTTTTATCATACGTTTGTATATTCTACAGTCGAGTTGTCGCGTCCGCTAACACGAAACTGCCTTTCTGTTTTGGGTCTGACGTCCAAAATGAACTGTCGCCTTTGCGAGCTCTCGGGTAAAAACTGAGTAAAGCGACATGAGCGAGGTAACCTAAGCCGGACTTTTTCATATATGGATTTGAAATACAAAAGGAATAAAGTAAACAATTATGTGGAGACAGTTTAACTCCAGGCTTTGGCTGGTTTTTCAATTCCCGACACGTTAATCTAACATACATTTGCTGGGAAATTAGGTACAATTTCTTTTAAAATTTCGTTATGTCATGAATCTCTCAACTGAAACTGTTATTTATTTACCACTAGCTGTTGCCCGCGACTTCGCCCATGTTTAATTCGTGATCAATATTCGGGTTTTAAAGTATCCTAGGATCTTCTCCGTGACTTAGACTATGTCTATACCAAATTCTATTAAGATTGGTTGAATGGTTTATCCGTGTAACAGGATGATTACAAAAATTATCGGGGAATTCCATGTAGATATTTATACATTGGGTACAGTAACTATTTGCTTTGTGTGAATATGGAAATATTCACTAGTAGGGAAATAATGTAAGTTCCCATCTTCAAAATACTTCATTATTCCACAAGAAGCCTTATCCCAAATACATCACTCAGCACCTGTGTCACACCTTCCCATTTTTCTTCCGTCCGTCTCGAGATATCCCCAACTCACCTGTGACCTTTTCCCAGATGCTTGGTAAAGTTAAGACCGACTACTCCAGCTATGCAATTCGCTAACATCAGACTCGCTCTCAACCTTGCCCTTAACCTCGACTTTACTTGTCACTTCATACAACAACTGTCAAACTGTTAATTCTCGTGGGTTACTACTAACTTCAATTTTTCTGACGTTTACTCACATTTTATTTTAGATAGGTAGACGACAGCTACCTATCTCGTCGTCGAGCTCATCGAAGGCTGTGTTTTAGCGAATTGGAGCCCTCAGAAACCTTGGGGTGCCCCAAGGCTTCCGAGGGCTCCAAAGCAGTCTAGTGATAGAAAAATAGAAATATTCGAGACCCTGAGTTACTCCCTCACTACTTTTCCTATGTTATCCGAGCACAACATGAAGCTGTAAAATTTCAATATATAAATATATAGGTATATTTAGTTCCCTAATAAATCTTTTACAAGGATGTTTATCCTTACTTATCTGCTTCCCTAAACAATTCGTTTCTTCAGCAATATAGTTGTTTCCCTATAAGCTTTAAGTACCTACTACGTTTACTTTTTTGTTTTTATTGGTGATGTATGATAAACAGATTTGTGGTGTACCTATTGTGTAGTGAATTTTACAAGCAGTTAGTTTTAATACATCAAAGGCGTATGGAAACCAATTTAGTAAAGGTAAAGGCGTATTTTTACATAAAAAACTCCTGTTCTACAATGTGTTATTTTTGACTATTACGTTCGTGAAATAACTGTAGGTACACTACACTGTAGGTATTCATATTCATTTATTGCATTCCATGATAAGTATTACAATAGGTGGTGAGGTCAATATGTACATTTATCATGGACCCCGTAGTGCACAGCAAATTAGTAGAGAAGAGGATGGTTTTGTTTGAATACTTTATTTATTCATTCAGTTGGAAAGTTTAATGTTATATGTTATTTTTAATGAAAGTCACGTTTAAAATTAGTCATCAAGCTCAGTTAAAATTGTATATATTAAGTATATTTCTGTTTATTATATTATTATGATTGATTGTGTTATATACTATAATTATTATTATGTAATTTTTGGTATCATCTCATTTGTCACATACGATATTGGGGTTCGGACGATCATGATATAAACCTTCATCATCACCTCATCAGCAGTCCACTAGAAAGCACGAGTCTCCTCATAGAATGTCGACTCCATACGCCTTTCAAAACAATATGGAGATCTCTCTGACTTCTGACTTGAGGATTCTTCATGATGTTTTCCTTCACCGTAAAACAAGTAATATAATATATGAGAATTAACCTATAAGTCTTCGAAAAGTAAGAGGCCGACATCTTAACCACTCTGCTAACACTGCTTATAATCTTTGTTTATCAAATCAATCAAAATCATCAATCAAAATCAGTTCAATTATAGAGAACCTATAAGTCGTATTCGAAGTTTGTCACAGATGTATAGACGTCCATAAGGGCGGGGCGGCAGTTTATGATGGGACTGCATGCCCAATTGCTATCCTCAATACATTAAAAAAAACTATAATTTGCCCGCGGCTTTGCCCGCGTAAGAGTAGTTTTTCCATTCCAACTATCATCCCCTATTCAACCCCCTCAGACAATGAGTTTTGGAAAAAAAAAAACCTATGTTATTTTCCAAGGTTCAAGCAATCTTTATGCCTTATAAGTAATCTTATGCATGATTGAGTAACAAACATAAAGCCTTACACACTTTCGCATTTATAATATAACTTTTAAAAAAGATAGAAAGACCAAGATATTATTTTCAATTTAAACATTTTGGTGTAAGTTTGTACGTAGATAAGCTGGAAGGCCAGGAACAACAATGTTCTTCAGAGACCTGCCGCTGACATCTTATATTAAAACGTCCTATCCGCATCGGGCAGCGAAAGTTTTGTCGCATTGTGACAGTTCAATTTTGTCGCCCTAAGGGCCTTAAATCTTTGCCGCCCTAAATCTTTGACGTTTGTTTCCCGTGGTACCAGTCATCGTGATACCAGTTACGCTGATGCAGGTCTGACAGAAGTCTTTATAAGATTACACGGAGGCGGTTAATGCGTTGAACTTTACATTTTACGACGACACAGCATAGCTCGCACCCACTATCTTACGTGACAGCGTTGCTGCTACTACATAACTTTCTCTTTCACTTGTCTTACCGACTCCGACTAGATACCGCTTTTGGTTTCGATTTCTGCTAATTATCTTTTTGAATCATTTAATTTACACACACACGTCCAAAATAATTATAATCGAGTTCTATTCATACGCACCAAGGTAAACAAACACTGAGTAACATTACGGCAATGTGGTGTTTACAAAAAAGGTGTGGACTACAGGAACAAGTGTCTACAGCCTGTGAATATTTTAAGCTGAAGCCGGCGATGAACGTTTAACTGTTACGTTCACACATTCACATCGCAACACTTTACCGGCGCGGCGCTGGAATGACATAAATTTTTCATGATACAGAACTCATTTTCTAGATGTCAGTAGAAATTCTAAAACCTCAAAATAAAAAAGAAACACTTAATTGCTTTTTGAAAATGGTTCAGGTACATACCAAAATCTACATATAGTTCATGATCAATTTAATTCATCAAAACGATGGTAAAGATAAGTAAAAATAAAATCTATATAATATATAATATACATATTATGCTCGCATGTATGTTTAGATGCGTGCATGTCTAATCTAGTCTATCAATATCAGAGCTAAAATCGGACACTGTCCGGGGGAGCGGTCGGAAGCGGATATTGCATTTCCTACCATGACGTAATTTTCGGAACCTTGTCCAAAATTCCCCCGTCGTATAGAATACTAAAGTTCTGTACCTACTCGAAAATTACTTCTATCCGTGCGGATAAAGAAGCAGTATCATAGCATATATATAGTTACAGCGGTATAACGATATCATTAAAGGTTATTTCGTTAAAATTATAAATATGCCAATTTTACATTACATACACATACATACATATTTACATTTCTATTGCTTAGGATGCAATAAACATTAAGTACTAATAAAAAAATTCGATAAAAATGCGAAATCTTACTGGCCGGAACAATATTAAACCAATTTAACAATTGCAATAAAAACAGTACCTATAATTAAAATAAATAAAACAATAAAATTCAACAAATAACGCAAACAACTACAATATCCACGGAAAAATATCAGAAAGCGCTTAGCTTACAGGTTAGCGACACTGTTTTTTTTTTAGCATGGAAAGGAGCACTTGGCCTTTACAGTGTCACGGACCGACTGAAGTTCACGCAACCGTACCGTCATCATCCTACCGTTATTTTTTTGCGGTCTGTACCGGCGGGTGTGAGTAGTGAATAGAGGCGACGCCATTGTAATTCCACTCTTTATCTGCACGTGTAACTTACGTGTAATAAACTTGATAAAGTAAAACAACAATTTTAACAAATCTTCAAAGGATCGCCCCACCATTACATTGTTTACAATGTCCACCAATTACAATTTTCTACATTTGTCCCGACATATTATTATCAAACGTTATATACAGCCAAAAGGTAATTTCACATTCTTGCAGCGAAGGTAAAAATGCAAGACCCATTAAACTCTTATGGGCACAATATGAACTAGTAAAAGAAGTCCTTGGGGTACAATAAGTTTTCTCGTTCTTTAATTTACACGACGGAATGCCCTGTCATTCGTTATAATTTAATGGCTCTTCAGTTTAAAGGCCACTGGAATATCTTATCGCTAAGCAACCAGCATTTTGCAGTTATTACTTTTTCAATGCAGCTTACCACTAAAGTAAGTATATATCGCACTCTTAATGATATACAGACCTAATAAGACATAGGCTTGAATTGTGTTACGCATACTCACAGGGTTCTGAAACTGTCATGTATGGTTTAAAATTGAAATTACAACGAAGTTCGCCTTCTGTGTTGACACAGCGTAACGTGGCTCTCTTTAATTCTAATTTGTTTTTGCACCGGACAAAATTACAGAATGGTTTATAGCGTTTCTCAAAAATCTACTTTTTAGAGTTAAGCCAGTATATCATTAAGGGTGCGATATCAACAGTTTATGTTGAAATAAAAACTCATTTAAATTATTGCGCGTAATGTTAAATAAAAGTTCCAATGTGAAGTCTTATTTGGCACCCCAAAAAACATAGAATGGGATTTCTTTTTTCGATATTTTTTAACTGCAATATACAACAACTAGATGTCCCGTTAGTCCACACAAACTTTTTATTATTATTATTTTTATTTACATATCTACCATGTACTATTGAACACGAGCTATATTTTAAGTATTGCGCGGATAGCTGTTATTCCCTTAATAATAGTTAAATTGTATTGTTATGTTTTGTACTGGCTATTGTTAACCCAAATAAATTAATATACCTACAAAATATAAATGAAATAGAAATTCATAAACACTGTTGACATAAGCAATTGCATCGGCGCGGGCGGACCCGACGCATTCATTGTATATTTACTAACATAAAGTATTTATTTAATGTATGAAGTAGGTATTGCATTTTATAATGTATTGAGAAGTATCTCAATACATTATAAAATGCAATACGGTATAAGGTAGTAACCTTAATTTAAATTTCTAATGAAGAAGACAAGAACTTTCATTAATCTGCATAACATTTACAAATGGGGGACATTGCTACCGGGTATCTACTCAAGACGGGTAGTTTTCGTGAATCATCCCGTGACACGCCGAACACGTTCCTCCATGCGAAAAAAACTGTTGGAAAGTTGCGTGAGGAAACACATTTCACGGTTTCGTCGGTGGACTAGATATCACAGAATAAATGTCGCCTCACCAAAATGTGCGGCCTCTATGACCTACACTTGTCCGCACGGACTGAGCGAAAATATCGCTTCATTAAGATTATTTGTTTTAAAAGAAAATAGAACACTTAGCCAACAAATATTCAACCTCTCTCATCGATCTAGGAAAATCTTATGCTTAACTTTTAGGTTATAATCAAATTAAATTATCATACAGTTTTAATTAATTAGGCATCAAACTCAGGTGCATCACATAATTCTCGTAAACTGTCTTGGTCTGTTC
Organism: Dalla quadristriga; assembly: GCA_018245335.1. Taxonomy (NCBI): domain Eukaryota; kingdom Metazoa; phylum Arthropoda; class Insecta; order Lepidoptera; family Hesperiidae; genus Dalla; species Dalla quadristriga. Next base: position 202 of record DWLO01000791.1, on the reverse strand, counting down.
AGCGTATCTTGTGTTTACATTATCGCATTTGTAATCATCTTAGGTTTTGTGAACGTCTTAAAATACAAATCAACTAGTCGATTTGGATATATTTATATATATATATATATATATCTATATATGTATCTAGAATTAGAGTTACAGATTAGTAGCGAAGGTGTTAGGTACTGTGCAAGATTATCTATGTAACTTTCTATATAAC
>DWLO01000790.1:0-17728 GCA_018245335.1 Dalla quadristriga | reverse complement strand
CGAGTATTACTGATGGAAACAGTAAAGAGTCTCTCTCTTTAGTCGTTCACTCTTGACAGAGTGGTGGTCTCATGATATGGGTCGCCTTTTTTGAACTAAAGCCATCGCAATGCGCTGATTCTGTTTTTGTAGACTCAGACTAATTTGTTCCATTCCTTGGGACTAGCCTCTCTTGCATACTCGTAACTACTTGAGTCATCTTCTGAGAAATAGATGGCGTGTTTCTCCATATGTAAAGATACCTCCTTATGTTAGGTATGTATGTACGAATGTTATGTTATGTAACATACCTCCTTGTTTTCATCGACTCCCGATACCCTGTTGACATTGACTCCAATGTAGACTGTTGTGTTTTTTGCTGAAAAATGTAAAGACATAATTTAAATAGTGAGCTGAGTTAGGAAGTTGGATGGTAGGATCGATGGATGTTTGACTGTTTGTTACTCAATCACGCTAAACTAAAAACGTAATCTTATAAAATTTGGTGTGGAGCTTGAGCACTGAAACCTGTTTACATCAAAATAATCCCTTTATGGGGTTAAATAGGCGATGAAATACTTGTTTAAATTATTATCATTCAATTAAGTAGTTTAATGTTCAATGATTTATTTTTAAGCATGATTTATTGCAGTTTGCATCGATCGCTTTCTGCTTAGCCCAAAAGTTGACTGGTAGAGAATACTTTTAGTATTTTGTCTACATTTTATACCATTATTGTTTATTTGGTGCAATAAAGCTTACTAAATAAATATATAAAACGTTGTATGTAAAAATGACTTTTCGCGGGTGGAGCAGCTATATAGGTATAAGTACGATACATAAGAGCATTCTTTCTTTGTTTTGGCCTGAAAGCTTAAGCGAATTGATGTAAGCTGTTGCATTTTAGCAAGAATTATCAGCGCAAAATTATCCGTTACGGCACGGCGGAGATATCTCCGACATGCGCTGCTCGTTATGTAGCTATTCTATTTGCAAAGCCGACCTCACTCCATGAACCTGACAGGCCCAGCTGAGACAAGGACCACCCCTTTTATAATAATTTAATAATATCACGGGTCCCAAATGTAACTGGACCCGGCCATTTGCAACGCTTGCGTGGGGACACAGCTTTTACCATCGAGATAAACAAAATTCTTTCTTGACGACTGCGTGGCGCGTTGGTTAGTGACCCTGAAAGACGAGCTATGGGTCCCGGGTTCGATCCCCGATCGGGGCAGACATTTATTTATCAGATAAATGTTTGTACTCGGGTCTTGGGCGTTAAATTGTGTTGTGTGTATCCGCAACCCGCAACACAGGGAATCCTAGTGCGGAGGTATGAGTGTGCAAGCGTTTGTTATTATTAGTCCTATGTAGTCCTAGTACTACACCCACAGTCCTATGACTAACGAATTCTAACCAACTTATATTCTTGTTAACACGTAATACTAACAGTACTAATTAATTAACTATCTAACAGTCCATATATCTATTCGGAGTTAGCTAGAGATGTCCATCCTCATCACACAAAGAATAGACAGTCGGTTATTCTGTCTAGGTATTAGTGTAATGATGGGTACATCGTCGTCACATTTTGCTGTGTAATCTCCGGTCATAAGTGGATAGCCGCAGATTAGCGACGTCACTGGTGCGTTGCAAAATATATATTTTTTAGTTTGTAGGAATAGGAAACGGGCATGCAGTCTTACCAACCATCCGTGGACATCTGTGACAAACCTCGAACAGGACTGACCGAGGGTCTGGTTAGTAAGTATTATCATTATCTTATTCTTTATTATTCCAAAAAAGAAGTGGTACAAAAGGCCGCTGGTTAGCTCTGTTAATATAAAGTGTTATTAAAAATATTAGTTGCTTAGTATTCCTTAGGTGTAGGAGTGTGCGAGTTAGCATTGTTAGTTTAAGTTAGTCCTGTTAGTAATTATGTATGTTAGTGATTAATATTAGTAATCCCAGTTAGTAATCGTTAGTATTTGTCCTATTCGAAGCTGGTCACTGATGCGTTGGTAACCCTGACGGCTGTGGTGGTCCCCTCTTGTATAGGTAATCGGCATCTACACATTTCCGACCGTAACACAATTGTTGAAATATAATTATTAAATAAAATAAAAAAGCCTTTTAATTCCTGAGACCCCTCTACGGGTAAAGGCCTATATATAATTCTAATATATACGTATAATATAATATAATGATTACACGGCAGAATTGGGTGTGGCGTGGCGGGCGAACCGTATGCAGGTTCTACCACCTGGAAATAAGTGATAGCCGCAGATTATCCACGCCATCAGTGCGTTGCAAAATTAGTCTCTAAATATATCGTAACTAACGAAGCAGACACTTATTTTTGACTTTAATGCGAGACAGACACTTATTTTTGACTTTATTGATTCTCAAATTAACGTAACGATGCCTCGAGACGTGTGGAACTCACCGGGTGGAATGTTTCTGCTGTAGTTGTGTGGGAGGTCGTATGCATGCTGGTCCATGTACAGGATCTGGCTGAAAAAAGTTTACATAAGTTAAAAAATGGAAACACGTAAAAAAATAAAGGAGTATATTTTTGTTATTAATAAAATAGTAAAATGAGATTAAAAAAATTAAACATTAGATTAAAAATAAAGAAAAAAACAAGAACAGGCGGAGACAAAGCTTATAGCATATTTATGTAGTATATTCTTGTTTCCGAATATACTACAAAGATTATGTTATAGATTTGTGCCTCCGTCTGCCATAACCTTTTAAATTTTCATATATAGAGCTTGTTTTTTTCTTTTCAGTTAAGTGTTTTTGCAGTCGGGTTTTTTAAATAACTTTATTTTTTCAAAACTTTTTAGTTTAATTTATGAACGAGTTGTTTTATTCAAGTTCCCATGCGCAAGTAAACGAAAACTTCACAAGAAAAGTCGTGAGAAAACATTAGTATATTATTTATATTACAGTTAAGAGGCCTCTCACATTTCGTAGCTATCTCGATCGCACACTCTAACATTTTCAACATTGTAAAAGTCTAGGTAGACTTTTCAAAAATGTACTTCGATATCATTGTTGACTATAAAATTGCGAACATTTGTGAATATGAATTGCTGCTCTTGAAAACTATACGCCATAGATTGCGGTAGTTGTGGTATCTTTACCGGGTGGTAGAACTTATACACGACAGGTGGACCGGTTACACTTATACAAAAGGCGATCTCAGTCTTCAGGGATAGCAACGCATCTGTGACCAGCTTCGAATATGACACTAACTATGATACTAACGATTAATAATATTTAATAACAGTACTAAGTTACATTGACAGTCATAACTCCCACAGTCCTATTACTAACCAACTAATATTCCTGTTCACACCTTTTACTAACAGGACTTACTAACAAACAGTTCCTCACACGGCCCTATTCGAGGTTTGTCACAGATGTGCCATAGGCGGCAGTGGATGGAGGGGTGGGACTGCATGTCCATTTCCTATTCTCATAACATAAAAACAATATAATATAAGAACGACCTTTTCTAGGTATACAGTGGTGGAAGATTCTGAACCGATACTTGACGGCTGGCCGGATGTTGGCGCTGCAGTGACAGACAGACAGACAGCCGCGCGCGTCGCAAGCAATCCGCCACACCCCCTTAGGCTATTAATAAAATGATATTCATAGACAACTCATCGTTTTAAAAAGTATAACTATGTATTATTTTTGGTATACGCTAACGTAAGTCAATTAAGGCATGTAACTATTACGTCACCAAGGACGTTGGTACATTAACGGCTAATTTAACAATGGAACCTTCGTACTAGAGTTTATTATAATAAAAGTTAATAAAGGTGTTTGATTCCAACAAGCTCTAGTCAAAAATCAATCGTTTTCTTTCTAAAAGAACATAAATTGTAATGATACGTACGATGACGTAAAAAAATCGTTTGCATGTATCTTACCAATGAATATAATCGGATTGTCTGTCTGTGATATGAAAATTAAGGTAAATAATGAAATGGTATGCTATTTATCTAAACATAATCAACCTTTTTTAGATTTTTTGTCTGACGTTTTGTAATCGCGAATTGGCTCCGAAACTGCTGAATGGATTTTGATGAAATTTCGTTTTTCAGGGGTTGTAGAGAACGTAATTATGTATCAAACAAAATATTAGTGGGGTACTCTAAATTGCCGCATAGGCTTTCATTTATCTCAATATCACAAACAGTTTTATGTAATATCCATTATCGTCTGTACCCTAATAGATTTCACACTAAAATATTCATTCAACAACATTAAAATATTAAATCCTACATTAAAATATTCTACATTAGGCTCATTGAACGTTGTTTGTAAGCAAACAATTCATTTTCAGTAAGTATATTGAAATTACACGCGGAAGAAGTCGCGAGCACTTCCACGTCTAAAATATTTTCTTTGTGCACGTACCTACAGCTAATTCAATGATATGCGTTTTTAGAGTAGGTACATATAATTTAAAAATTTGTATTGCGTCATCGAAGTAATTTTAAAATAAATAGTCGGCTGTAATTAACTGTCTCCGACTGACAGATTAGTATTTCCAATAACAATAAATAAATAAGATAAATTGCAAGATTAATAATGTAAAGATCCAGACAGATATCGAACAACATGCAAAGTCACTTGAGATTGTCTTCGTAGATAAACTTATTTGTGTATGTTTTCGTTTCATTTAACAGTACGTTGATATCAAACATTACAAAAAGTAAATAAATGGGGACCCTAAATAAAAAGTGCACGTGAGGTTATCTTGTTATTTTACAGGGACAGTAAAATAACAAGATTTTTTTTAAAGAAAGAGTTAGTTTTTAAACCTAGCACTAAACCAATATCGTTTAGCAGCTTAATTTTAGCTGATTAACAAATATGCATATATGCGCGTACGCTTGGTAAATTAGTCTACTATAATTTAACGTCCAATGTAACAGATATGTTGGCAAGATGTTCAAACCACAGCTGATCAAGTAGTATCACACATAACATCAATTTTCTGGTGGTCATACCTATGTTGTGTTCCTTACTGAACAGGATGGGAGACAAAAACAGGGGGCGTGACATAAACACGTACTGAAATAACTCGTTTGTTTATTGCACTTGTGTTGAATGAAAGCTTCAATAATTCTCTTCGGAGTCACGCTTGTAGTATGCATTAAAGTAATTATGAGCTGTTTCTTCTATGAGTGCTTCGTGCTTCGGCCATAACGACCTAATCGTTTTCCTTACAAAAACTTATGAGACTGCATCAATATCGAATTAACCTTGCCCTGACTTTTGCGTTTTTGATTCTAAGTAGGGTACACTCCATTTAGCTTACTTTAACATGTTTACCGAATTAAGTGTTAAATGCACCAGGTACGGTGGGCCCATCCATATTATTTTTATTGATGTACTAGCTGTCACCCTCGACTTCGTCCGCGTTGAATTTATTTTAACATGAAAAAAAAACATGCGCGTATATGAATTGTGTTGAACAAAGTTGTGTAAAAACTTCAAAACGATTGGTAAAGAACTTTATGAGACTTGCGATTTTGCATAAACGAACATAATTTTTTTATACAGTGTGGATTTTCGAGACGGGGCAGTAGGTTCATATTAAAATTTACTTTTAGGTACTCACAGACACAAACACGCGTACTCATGCATACATTCCGATACACACATACGCCCATACACACACTCACATTCATACGAATGTAACCAAATTTGAATTTAAAAAAAATCTATTTGTAGTAGGTACCTGCTTTTTAATTTTGTTGTAATAATTTTCTTAATACTTACTTAGTGATACGCTTAGATTCAAACAATATATATAGTTAAATACGGTTACACATAACGTTACAGAAAAATAGATTATATGCAAATACACGTAAACATGGACCCACACAATTAATTACATATCTTGAATCGTGCACATTTAATAACGCACAACAGGGACAGTGAGACGTACTTAATATGAATTCCGCTGTTGTCATGACCGACTAAAAAAAACCTGTGACGCTGTTCATAGGTTTGAGACTTCACCCTATAGGTAGGAATTTAACGTATGGTACAGGTTAAACGGTTAAAAGGTAAGGTAATGTAAGGTTAAAAATAGGTATGTTTTAAGTTTGCTTGTGAATAATAACACCTTCCGTGTCATTGGGAAGGTTTTGATTATCTACACACATGGTATCGTGTGGGACCATCGTTCCAAGTACCTTTACGATATTCTTGTAAATTCTGAGTTTATAAACCAAATTTTCATTATAAATAATTTTTATAAACTCACTCTTATATTTCCATATACTTACTATGTATATAAATACATTTATATCGGCGTCCATATGAGACGGTCCGTAAACAATTATCAAGAAGCCTACAAAGTCTTGGAAATTTGACACGACGATTCCTTAAATGAGTTCCATAGCATTGAACCTTGAACGAGCCTCCATAACACAGAAATTATTACTTAGTAATTTTACTCTAAGTGTGACCAAATTATTTAACCACGGTTCTATACCTACTCGTGTGACAAGTTTATTCACACCTTTAACGCGGCAAGTACTGCAATGAAAGTAACTTGTTTAATAAATACAAGTATTCGCCCACTGGTCGAAATTCGACCATAATCAATTTCGAAAATTTAAGAATATCATAATTAATTTGCATGTTTCTCAAAATTTTTTAATGATAAAACTGAAGCTTGACCATAACTACCTACCTACCGATAAAAAGGAAATCAGTTTGAAAAACAGATGAGAAAAAGGCACTGAATGCTTTTGTGTTAGCATATTATTTAATACTATTTTCAAGAATTTGTGGAGTGACGAAATGTTTGATTAAAAATGCATCACAGCCATTGGAACCAGGAGTACTTATAGTATATTTTTAGTGGTGTATCTTCTTCTTCTCGAAAATCTTGTCTAAAATTGATTTAATAGATAAAACATTGCAAGGCTCTATTCCATTTAAATTTGCAATCTATCTTACAGATTTAACTGTTTAACACTACCCAGTTTTTATGTCTCTATTTTCAATCGTAAATAGTTGATGATATCATTATTTATGTCTATAGGTTTACTGCGTTGAAATCCCTATCTTAAGGTTTATTGCGATTGGTTTAGTGTTTCTCGTAGCGTTTTCATATTTCCTGCCAGGAATACGAAGTGTAAAATTTTTACTATTCTAAAATTCTACAAAATATTGGGTTAATTTATTTTAATTATATAATTTCATTTCTCAGCGAAGGTTGTTCTACTCAGACACGCGTTACAATAAAATTATGCAACGTGCAATCGTAGTGACGCACAGGATAGTACATGATAGTCGCATCGCACCAGGCGGTACCCTGCGTATCATTGGCGACCAGCCAGTGCGTCTGCGGACGCCCCAAAAATCTTGAAAGAACACTTTGACACGCTCGTGAAGAAACAACATGACTGTTGCTCAATTCATACATGTTATCTTAGGTTAACGTGATCTCAAGTCTCAAGATAATATTTTCCGAGATGGCGTGCAAAACGAAATGAAAGTTTATATGAAAACTCTCATTTAAGAGGTGTGAAAATCTGTGTTCAGAATTTTGGTAAAAATAAAGAAATACTTACGTAAAAAGATAAATGAAATACATTGATGGATATATTTTCAAAGTATATTGATCCGAGCTATGGTGATGATCATGGCATATAAGTGAGTGATTGTCGAAATCATTTAACTTAGCATTTAACTTCGTGTGACAATAAACTACGTTTAAACAATGAACATTTTATAAAAGATACATTCAGAGAGTCTGCTTAATTAAACCTTATTCTAAGTACTAATTTACATCTTTGAAGGATTTAATCGAGTGAGTAGGTACCTACTACTACCTGTTATTCAGCATTTTAAGCGATACGACTGTTTGTAGTGTGAGTGTATTGATCAATAGATTTAACGTTATCGCAGTGTATTAAAATGTTCAATAATAATTAAGTAGAAATAAAGGCACCGTAATCTTGATATTTAGTAGATACGTTGGAACCTTACAATGTTACTGAGATACACAATGTCACCGACCTCACTTAAGGAAACACTTTTAAAAATAAGTGCTTGGATATTAACAGGCGTCATTTGAAATGAATGTGAAATTCTTCGTGGGTTAATGTCGAATAATACGTCAGCGGTGGGTGCTATTGCGCTCGGTGCACCGAAAACACGACAGACGCTACCCGGTATTCAGAGCAAGGGTTTATTTCTGTTGTCACAGTTACCGCGATAGCTAGTTCGGTTATATTTGGGCTATTAGTGACGCAGATAGACGCGATGAACGGGTTTAATTCTGGCTTCGCCCCTCAAAAGCTTGTTAGTCTATTGTTGTCAGTTGGGAATTGGGCGCTGATGTGTTATTAATCAACAATGAAGATGATACGCCTATTCCCGTTATCGGATGAGATTTTCCGGATTGAGGTTAATTCGTACACTAAATGCTTTTGTATTTCAAACGAATGATGGATGGATGATTAGGTGCTCTTAACCATATAATATCGCATTCGTTTTAATTGTATTCCTTTCGGAAGCAAATGCTTGCTACTGCTTCTGAGTCGTATAAGGAAGGTACTCTCGGCAAATTTTTAAATTAGTGCTGGTTGGTACCACCGTCACGTCATTTAGAAATAGTAGCTTACCTATTATCTTGTAGGTTTATTATCCAAATAAGCGAAGCTGAAATTAAAAGACTTTTTGTAATTTTTAAGATGATCCAGTATAAATTAAAGGCCCACGAGAGTATTCCATTCTAAATATGCTCCGAAATTGCTTCAATCTAGCGGGCCACTTAAGCCAGTATGACGAATCCGATGGGAAAAGCTTCGTTCAATATACTTTACGAATTTAATAATGAGAAGCAATGGACCTTCACTATAACAATAGAAATGGCCTCTAAACTCTGCCGATCCAACGAGGCCCTCCCTTGTTTTATAGCCGAAATACTGAATGGAAATTGGACAGAACGCTGTTGATTATGGTTTTTGGTCTCTAATATGATATCTAATATTATTGGATACTTATACGGATACTTATAAGATTATAATTTTTAAAACTGTTGGTTTCGAGCGCAGCTTTATGACTGGCCGAATTACCACGAGAGGAATGCACTGAAAATCGGCACTGCAGGTTCTTTGCAGATCTAGCAGCTACTTTGGTACTCAGAAGTCGATACAGACACATACACACCGTTTCTTCTATACCCACTGATAATGAAATAAGGAATACTTTTCTTTATATCCCACTCTAGTACATAAGTATACAAAAGTGTGCTTACTAAGTTATATTGAAAATATAACCAAGTGTCTGTATCGATATATATAAAATAAACTAAATAAGTAGTAACTAAGTAATAAGTAGTAGTAGTGTTTTTTTCCAAAAATTCTCTGACTTGTGAAAACTGTTCTCTGTACCGAACTTTTATTTAACCAAGCGATCGCGATGTAATCAAACCCTACGAAATAAGTAATCCAAAGTCGCAAAAGCTAGATGTAAATAAGATTACAATTTATTTGGGACAAAAACCAACGATCGGTACTTCGTAATGAAATTCTTCGCGTCTACTACGACGCAGTAAATCAGTGAGACGTGTTGCAGATCGTGGCACGGTCAACTTAATAGGGCTGTTATACGGGCTTCCTGTCGTGTGCTGTGAATCGAATGGGCGTGCCTCCAGTTAGCAACAATGTTTATTACACAGGACTGTACATCGCGTCGGCACGCGAACGCACGCGACGAGCCTACTTCTAATCGTAATAAAGTTGATTTCAGATAGACAACAGCAGTGAAATTAGGTTTTAGTCAAGTTTGGTTCCACGCTTAATTGAACTTTGTGAAGACGTAATAAGGTTGATCTTAGTAAATAGAGCCGCATCAAAACTATGTGTAGTAAGACTTCCTTGCTTTGCCTTATTACACTATGGTTCGCTGCACGTCGCGTTCATCTCACAGCTCTGTGTAATAATCCCCTTACTCGGCTGTCAGATCGTCAGGGCTATTGGTCCAAACTGGTAAATCTCACATTTCTTAAAATAAAACTATGTAGGACACTATGCCACTTAGTCGCTCCCGCAAACATCCAAAGCCAACTAATTACTAACGAATACTAACCAACTAATATTCCTATTAACACCTAATACTAATAAGAACAACTAACTAACTAACATTTCCCTCGTACAGTCCTATTCGAGGTTTGCCACAGATATCCAAGGGTGGCAGGTGGACTCCCGTATGCTATTCTCATGAGATAAAAAAATCAATTTAGTTTACTTACTCAAATATTTTACACATTGATAGCTATAAATGACAGTGGACATTGTTATTTTCGTGATACGATTTTCAAAGCTGTGACATTTTTAAATACCCTCTTCATCCTACATTCATACAAACATTATACCTATGTAAAAGTCATTGCAACAAGACAAAGTTTACAACAAACAAATAGAATCTTCCGAAAGTTCGGATGTTCCACTGATTACAATCAGTGTTTGTAAACAGCTGTAGCTCACACACATTTAGCATTTAAGCTCTAAGAATTACTAAGTATACATCACTGATCATAGTGTATTGAATCATATTACACTGTGATGGTCTACGCTGTGAGAGACTCCTAATTAGAAAGCAAGTGGTTTAATTCCAGTTTGCTTAGAAGTGATTTTTAAATCGGTAGCTTTTTATAGCGTTTGCAACAATATGTGAACATACTACATCTCATTGGTACAATAGAAATTGTTGGTAAAGGGTTAGCGGGGTCATTAACCGAATCGCGATGTATTTACAAACTTTCATAACATAATTTCCATCGGTTTTATGTACAAGTCAGCGTAATATGGACAGAGTAATGGTGTATTATTTCACTACGCAACCGAATTCGACATGATAAAATCCGTAAATGAACAATGGTTACAGACATAGCTTGCCGAGTTAGTAAGCCGAAGTGACGAGGGAAAGGCCACAGCGTTCGACCGTTCAACGGGGATGAAAATGCCCTCGAATTAGAACTACGAATTGAAAAGAGCACAGTTCGCCCACGAACGGTGAATTGACAATTACAGAAGAATGTACTGATGGACAAAGTCCTCCGTTACTTTTAAAGGCCTAAAAAAATCTGGTTTTCAGGACGCTTCAAGTATCTATCAATCGGTGTGTCTATCAACCGGTGTGACTACAACCTATTAGTGGACCACTACAGAGCAAGTTTCACAACTGTGTAGGCCTGGAGCCTACTCCACCACGCTGCTTTAGTGCGGATAGATGCAGGTGTTAGTGGCCAACCCAAGTGTCGGAAGTTCTTAGGCCGCCTGAATTTCTCCGAAAAGGCTTAACAGCTGGTATCAAACGATAACAACCGGGACCGGCTGATAAACGTGCTAATCGTGCACGGAAGCGGTCATCCATTCAACTTACGACCGCGGTCGGGGCGTGTTAACTTTGTCGATCAGTTACGATTAATAAATGCTCATGGCTATTAGCGCTTCAACTATCAACCAACTCGTACCAACCTTGCTTGCCTTACAGCATACTGGATCAATCGGATTTAATTCTCCTCTCAGATTCCCGGCCACAGAGCACAAACGTGTTTATGTCAACAATCAGCCTTGCCAACAGATAAGACGGCCATCCTCCGAATCTCGCGACGCTGCCAGATTTCCCCATCTACTTATCCTTGTATATCTACTTAGGAATTATTGTATTGAACTTCCATTAATCACAGACTAATGGCAATGGAACTCAACTAATTTGAGATTATGATAAGTAAATTGAACTGAACGGAATCTTACTTCCTAACAACGGAATGAAAGCTTCAGCAAAGCAGCAGTAGGAAGGATAATTAATATGGGTTATTGTATCATTATAAAAAAAATAAGACAGCTGTTTGTTTCATTAATAAAACATAGTCTTATTCATACGATATTGTTAACGGTTTTGCTACTGTAGTAGTAGTGTAGTAGTCAAATCATTTTCATGAGTAAGTATATAAGTAAGACGGAACATTTGAAAAAAAAACCAATTCATATTCTATATACCTTTGACCCTTATTCCTTTCTATGTTTTTTTATATACTCATTACTTTAATTCTTACATGTGTAATTATCTATTATGTGCTGCAATTTATTTATTTAAAAAATATGGTATGTGAGTAAAATATGTCTTTCGACCGCTGCTTTCGACAAATTAACTCTGTCTGTAGGTCGAGCGTATTCGCAACAAATGTACGAAGTGTTTCGCCAGCCCATTTAAATTATTTTTGTAGCTGACTCGAGGTCTCCGTGTCACTAGCCAACTGTTACCGCTAATTGTTCCGTTTCTTTCCTTTTCGGGCGCGAAACTGATTTCTGTCACTGGTTTGAAAAGGTCGTATAGCGAACCTTGCACACTCCAGCAACTCCTTGCTCGCAGTGAAAGAGGTCCAGGCGGGCGCGAGCAGCGCCAGAAGCGACACCAGTATCGTCCACATATCGGGCTAGTGCGCGGGCCCACTCCGCACCTCACTCGCGCACTTTCTCACAACACATCGCTTGCACATCATCAACTGAGGCACATCACTCAGTCCGCGGTACTTATTCGCGAGCGATTCCGCCCGAGGTCCGAGGAGCAGCGAGCGCCGCGCGATACTGCGCTGCGGGCGTTATCGGCGGGCGGGCGCGGTCACGGGCGCAACCTTCGCTGCCGCGCGATCTCGCCTAGCGGTGCAGCGAGACAATACGAATTCTTCTTGCTACGCCACTGTCGCATGTGATCGCAGACTAGTTAAAAAACTTAAGATCGCTTACAAGCGACGCCACATTTATTTTGATTACTTTCACGCGATCTTACCCCGTGATCTAAAAGACCTATTTCTTGCTACGCAACCGGTTAAGGAACCGTTGCTCGCAAGTGCGCCCGCATCCGTGATGAGAATAGCAAACGAGCATGCCGTCCCACCATCCACTGCCGCCCTGCTGTCGCATCTGTGACTAATTTCAAATAAATCTATACAAGGGACTGTTAGTTAGTTAGTCTTGTTAGTATTAGGTGTTAATAAGAATATTAGTTGGTAAGTATTCGCTAGTAAGAGGACTGCGGGTGCTAGGACTGTTACTGTGAATTAGCTCTGTTAATAAATATAGTTGTTAATAAAATCGTTGCGTTGTGGTTGAGATGGTAGCCTCTTGTGTAAGTGTTACCGGCGTCCACACATTTCTTACCGGAACACAATTGTTGGAAAAGAATGGGTGTGGCGGTGGCACCGCCCCGAGCGCACGACTCAAACACACAACACCGGTAGCAAGCGACGCTTCTCTTGTTAGTGTTTCTGCACGATTTCACTCTGCTGTTCAGCGATTGAACGAGTTCTTCTCGTTACGCAAATGGTAACGCAACCGCAGACCGCACACGTGCGCACCAGCAAATAGCTACGCTACTTTCCTTACGTGTAACTAAGCGTTTGCGTTTGCGTTTCACTCTGCAACCGGTATTTCGAGGCTCAATACGAGTACCTGCTATTTCTACGCAATTAATTACGTATTTCATACATGCCAATTTGCCAATGATTAGCGAAAAGCGACGCTGCTTTAGTTGGTATCTCGCGGTCTTATCCTGCGATGGTACGAGATAATACGAGCACGCAACTGGCTACGCACATGGGACGGTAGACGTACTTGCTCAAGAGCGGCAGTAAGCGCCTTTTAACCTTTGACTAAAATGAGGACTGTCATAAAATCTTGTACTAGTCCAGCCTTTATCTATATGGAAAACAGCTGGTTAATTGTCTAACTAAAGGAAAAAGAAAAAGGAAATAGGGGACTTCAGGGCATTCCTTCTCGGTGCATTCGAACGCAACTGCGATTGGCTTAATGAGATAGCTGGCAAGCAAAAACTGAAGACGAGTTTATCAGTATCGTGTTGATGTGATATTTCGTGCAAATTTGACATAATTACGTCGGTCGGCTTCACCAATCTCTTAAAGAAATTTCTTCAAGCAGCTATGACTATTAAATGTTAATCATTCCTGCAGTGACATGACGAAAAGAAACCGCAGTCAGCGTATGCCATTGTTTCTAGATAAATCCATGACGCTGTTTTTCAGTGCGGTCCTTTGTGTACGTCAATAGGTCGGGTAATAGTGTCTGTGAATGTCTGTATGTATAATTAATATCGATCATAGTATTTCACCAAAAGAAAATAGTTTTTTTATGTCATAAGAATAGCAAAAGCGCATGCAGTACCTCTTAGAAATCTATGATAAACTTCTGGTAGGACTGTGTGAGGGACTGTTCTTTTGTTAGTCCTGTTAGTATTATGTGTTAATCAGAATTTTAATTGTTTAGTATTCGTTAGTAACAGGACTGTGGAAGTTAGGACTGTTAGTGTAAGATCCTGTTAGTAAATATCAGTGGTTGGAGGAACGGTATGCCTAATCCTGTTAGTAACTATTAGTAAGCTTGCATGTTTGTGTGACATACTCATATTGTGAAATAAGGCATGCTAAACCTAGTTTGCGACAAGTTTTCCACAACAAACATAGCGCCGACCTCAAGCAAGTGGGATAAGCGATACGTTATCATCGAAAATACATTGAAATATTGTCGAAGAACAGGATAGTTGTGGCGTGCCGCGCTCGCGTGACCCGCCCGCCGTGCCCAATCGTTAGACAACATTTGACTTTTGCAAATTTACTAGTGACTAAAATAGTCAGACAAAGGCCATTAAGCTGGGAAGTTTTTAATTTTCATATGCTTACACTAAAAGTTTGGTCGTGGTTTGAATGTGTTGGCTGGTGATAGAATATATATACGGTCCGCCCGAGGCGGTACCACCGCCACATCAATTTCTGCCGTGGAATAATTGTTTTTGTCGGAAAGATGTGGATGTCGGTTACATTTATACCAGAGGCGCCCATTAACCTAATTCATACTAATAGGACTAACTAGCTTACTCACAGTCCCTCGGTCAGTCCTATTCGAGGTTTTTCACAGATATCCATGGGATGCCAATTGTGACCAACTTTGAATTGAACTGAAGATTATTGTTAGCGTGGTTAATCCATCAGGTATTCGGTGTTAATTAGAATATTAATTCCTTGCGAATGACGAATTGCATGTTATCTATCAATGTATTACGTTCCTTGCCTGTTGTGACGTTTCTCAAGTGTATGTAATTACCTTTTGATGAAATAAAAGTATTGATTTGATTTGATTTGATAGTATCCAGTAGTAACTTGTCTATAGGAATTAGGACTGTTAGTTTAATTTTGTCCTGTTAGTGTTAGTATGAGTTTGAAATAGTCCAGTTAGTATTTTTATAATTAGTTACGTCCTAAATATGATCTAATCTGTGGTATTAGCTATTCCCTGTTCGAAGCTGGTGATAGATGCGTTGCTATCTGAGGACTGAGGTAGTGGCATCCACATCTTTCCAAACAATGTGGGGTAGAAATGGGTGTATGGAAAGGAATGGAACCGTGCACAGGTTCTACCACCTCTACCGCAGTCGAAGGTTACAAATCAGTCGCATATAATGCTCAGTGAGATTCATTTATGTAAACGAGTAATGAGATGGACCGGCGTGGGTACGCTCGCACTCGTATGGATTCTCTCCGCCCCTGCATTGTTGAGCAACGTGCGGATTCGTGCTGCGTCTATTATGGCCGCATTATTTTTACACAATAATCCTCTATTATAATAACTCGGATATTGTACAGTTTCCCGCAGGGACAACAGAAACGTTTTGAACAGTTTTCTGCTTTCAACCCGAACTCTGGTTTCCTGATGTAGCACTGCTACGGTGGTTTATTTTATTTTATTTATTTATATTATACAATCTCTTCTATCGAAACTAGAGCCCTTTTTGCATATATAATAATAATATATACAGCATAAATTACCCAACTACTGGTGGTATGACAAGGACATGTGCTAACCGTGACTTTCAGGCCAGTAAGTACAGTCATTACTAAAATTATAAGAAGATACTAAGCGGTGGTAAGTGAAGTCGGGTATCAGCGTGATAATAATGTGACAAAGATTTTTGTTTTCCTTTTTTTCACAAAATATCAACACTCTATGGCGTTATTTCAGGCGCTGCTCTTGAGACGATCTTAAGATGCTGACCAGACTTCACCTTAAGAGCGTATCAGCTGATATCGCACTTGCGGGTGAATCTGCGATCACTGTCAGTGAATAAATGTTAACCAAACTCGTTGCTTACTAAAGAAGATGTTACAATTATTTTAAAAGGTTTGACGACCAATGTACAGCCAAAATAAAACTTCCAATAACAATCTTTATCGAGATTTGCCCCTTACAGCTCCACATAGTACTAAATTTTATGTGTAGTCGATCGCTTGTTACTTACATAACGATATATTTGCATGTCAATAAAGACGTAGCTCGTAAAATTGAGCGACTCGTCGTTTACAGGTTGCGGTTTGTTTGTGAAATTTGTAAAACGAGTTGTCGATGATCGTGAAGCTTTAAATAACCGTATTAAGAAACAGTAAAGTTGAAAGTGGTTATTAGTCTCGATCAGTAAACATAGAACGTACCTATATTACGGTAGTAATTCCGTGTGTTGCTAAAGACGACTGAAGTAGAGCGTGCTATAAATAAATGGAAATGATGTTTTCTCGCAAAATTAGTGAACTCCCGTTACGTAGGCAGCGATGTGCCCGGGTCGAGTTGTGACGTTTGCGTGTTGCCAATTTGCTGGCATTTGCGGGGAATGAAGACATGCAGAAATAAGTATTGAGTTACATGCTCTTCACTTTCATTATTAAGACGACTATCACATTTAGCATCTCTCTCGCTCGCCCATTCTAACACATTCATTGACTGTAAAGACTAGACTTTTGAAAAACGCGCTTCGATATCATTGTTGACAATAAAATTACGGACATTTATGACATATTTTAATTTTCATAGTATAGGTATCTACCTTGTTTTCGCCTTTTTTATCTGCCAAAAACTAGGTATACAAAAATTTTAATATGTTTAAAATATTCGTAATTTTATTGCCAGCAATGATATGGAAGCTCATTTTTCAAAAGTCTATCTAGACATTTTACTATCATTGGAAATATTAGAATGTGCTAGAGAGATGCAAAATCCGAGAGGCTTACGCTGTTTATGAGTATTAAATTGCAATACAATTGTAGTGTAGTTTTTAGATCTGTTTCCTAATTTGTACAATAATAATTAAGTGTTTTGCCCAAAAATCAGTACTGCCATACAAAGAGGCAACATTCAGAAGCTTTGGATGAGATATTTCATTTATAATATAATAGATGATATATAATATTAGTTTTTTCTTTTTACATAATTAAAGTGTAAAGTTTATTTTCCAAATCTGCCAAATAGCTTAGTGAATAAAAATGTATGTATTAAGTGTTTTATTTTCGTGCACTTTTGGATTCTAAAGTTGATTTGGGTGACGTGAAGTGTTGGTTTAATGACACGCACATTGAATTAAATTATTAAGCAGACAAATAGTGATGAGATTTGATGATGTTAAGTTCAACAAATTTAATTCGTATCCTCTCGGTTTGCAGATGGTCTAGACATGCAAACTATTATAAACGACGAAGACCCGAGAACAAATGGCCTATCACATCAATTAATGCCCCAGTCCGGAATCGATACAGGGCCCATTAGATGTTTTTATTTTATGGTTATAAGATAGCAAACGAGCATGCAGCTCCACCCATCCACTGCCGCCCATGACATCTGTGACAAACCTC